>CM035438.1:53629082-53721582 GCA_020310875.1 Ceratopteris richardii
GCATACTAAATGTTTTTTACCGTTTTCTTCAAAACCCTCTAAATGTTGAATATAAACGTTTTTGTGAAGATCACCTTTAAGAAAAGCAATCTCGATATCTAATTGTTATATATTCCAACCAAAGAATTCAACTAAAGAAAGCACTATCCTGGCTATGATCATTCTAGAAGTAGGAGCAAAAGTTTCATCATAATCAATACCTTTTCTGTATGCACAACCTTTGACAACTAATCTTGCTTTATACATGTCAATAGTACCATCAACTTTTCTTTTGATCTTGTATATCCACGGCTACCAGTGAGGAGATAGGAGACTCTGAACCAGGTAAAGACTTCTCCTATTAGCAAACGCTCCTTTGTGGTTGGCATGTAAAATTCAGCTTGTGTAGGAGTGGTTATAAGTTATAACGTTCTCTTTACTTTTATCTTTATAAATTTGTGTAGGGATTTAAGAGGTTTTTTCACTTCTCTGTAAGGTTGAATATAAGAATCTAAATTCCTTTCAAAAAATGCATAATTATTTTACCTTTATAAAATTTGCAACTTATGAATTCTTATCATAAATCTGATTTTCAGCTATATATGCATTGGGTGAGAGTAAAGTTTTAATTTCTGGAGTATAGAACGTATAACCTTTGCTTTCAATATCATAACCAAGAAAAAGAGCTTTGGTAGCCTTCTTATCAAGTTTACCATCATTCTTCTTTTCAATGTGAACATAAGAGGGAGAACCAAAGACTTAGAAGTAATTCATATGGGGTTTCTTACCATAATATGCTTCGTAAAGTGTAATCATCTTTAAAGTTTTTGTGGAAGACTTGTTAAGAATGTGATTAAATGTGTGAATAGCATTCTCCCAAAATTTTGTTGAGAACTTATTTGAAGACCTTAGTTTCAACCAGTCTCCTATTCTTTCTTTGTGCAATTTCACCCTAGAGTGTAAGCAATAGTGAGTTGATGAGAAATACCTTTGTCTTCTAAGTATATGACTGGAAGTCATTTGACACGTATTCTCCTTCTCTATTACTTCTCAAAATCTGAATTTTTGATTGATTTTCATTTTCAATCATATCAATAAACTTCTTGAAAGTAGCAAAAACTTCTGACTCGGCTTTTAATCCAAATACCCAAGAATATCTAAAAAAATCATCAATAAATATGACAAAGTAACTATGTTTATAAATGGAATCTTCTCTCATAGATCCATTTTTATCTGAATGAAGTATTTGCAACTTCTTCTTGATTGTAATAAATCTATGCTTCTTGAAATGGGAGCTTATGTAACTTCCCTTTAGGTATCCTTCGTAAGATCCGCATCATCTAGTAAATCAAAAGTTAGCAAATTCTAAACCATATCTGTCAGACATTGGTCCACAGGGATCATTCTATGTATGTGTAGGACAAGGGTCAGCCATAGCCAAGGTCCCAAGCTCGGGGATATCCTAAGGTATTCAGTAGTAATGGGGATGAGTATTGCATGATGGCCACATGGCAGCACTAGAACATTCCAAATCATTGCTATTTTTAGAATACAAGAGGGTATAAATGGATGGGAGGAGAGTTGCATACACATCATTCACAAGTTGTTCTTACACTTGGTATCATAGCTATTTTTGGGGAAGTCATTGTTTGGAGATTTTTCGCATGTGCTTTTCATCGTTTTTTTTTGCATGATAATCATCGGGGATGAGCATATCTTTTTCGCATGAGTTGTGCATGTACCACGGCCGTCGAGCTTTGTGCAGAAGGAGCAAAAGATAGTTTCCCCTCGACAGGCTCACGCGTGCAACGCCTCTGAAGCTGCCCGCGATTGGAGTTCTTGCGTGCGACCGTCGTGGAGTTGCTTGCACGCTCAGAGGACACGCAAAGGGAGAGAGAGAGAGAGAGAGAGAGAGAGAGAGAGAGAGAGAGAGAGAGAGAGAGAGAGAGAGAGAGAGAGAGAGAGAGAGAGAGAGAGAGAGAGAGAGAGAGAGAGAGAGAGAGAGAGAGAGAGAGAGAGAGAGAGAGAGAGAGAGGAGGCTCTCTATACACTCTGTTCCAAGCGTTGAAGAGCATACGAAGAGCAAATGTTAGATATCTCTGCCCTCAGGGTTTCTTCACAGCATATGTGGGATAAACCAACGGTCTTGCGTGCATCCGTGGCTGGGGAAAGGCTTACACAGAGTTTAAATCGAATTCTCTTTGTAGTCCATAGTCAAGGCTAGGCTTATTAAGCCAATTGAAGCGACCTCGTGTCTCTGAGAGCTCTTTCTAGAGAGTGCTCATAAGCCACCTTTTGGATTCAGTTCCAATCTTCTTTAGAGCTTTAAGTGTGGCCATTTGTCATCATCAACCCATGTTTGAGCACATTATTGACACAATTACCATCGGGAGAGTCTTGGAAAGCCAAAAGGAAGGAGTGTGCTTATCACCTTGGTATTGTATCGTGAGCCACCCAGTACTGTATCACGTGATTTCCGGTATGGTATCGTGTAGTGGGCAAGTATCGTGTAGTCCACTAACTTGGTATCGTATCGTCGAATGTAGAGGTATCATATCGTGTAAATACTAAATCCTGGTATCGTATCGTGTCAAGACTCAAAACTGGTATCGTATCGTTTGTGTGGTATTGCCAAGAGTGGTATCGCCCAGAACCAATTAAGCCATTTGCGGGCAAAATTTGAGGTAATTGAGGAGCTAATTAAGGGGAAGTAGGGAGTAAACATAAGCCAAGAGGGGTGAATGAACTTAAGATCAGGATGGGTGCTAAGTAACCGGAAAGTGAATGATGTTTTTATCTCGGAAAGTGAATGACGTGTACCTAGTATAATTTTTTAGATTTTCAATTTTATGTCGTTATGTTGTCGAAATTTTTTAGGATTCATTATGCATATGCATTAAAGAGTAGCAACCATACTAAAAGTTTCTTGTTTTATCATTTTCTTTTAAGCAAAGGCTTGTGACTTATTTATTCTCCGTTGCCACTTATTTACTTTAGGTGGACATAAAGCATACCACTTGAAAAAAAAAACATAAATAAAAAAATAATAAAGGTGACTGAAACCATATTCTAGCATGGAACTAGGACCATCGTCACCTACTAGGAGAGAGACACTCATGGAAGAGCACCTTGTGGATCCCATTTAGACCATGAGTACTAGGATTACCAATCTAGAGTGCGCACTTCACGATATCTAGGAACACGTGCATGGTTCCAAGAAAGAGGAAGATGTGCATGAGCTTGACTTGCCAGGGATGGAGGTAGATGCTCCAGATAAGCATTGAGCTCCAAAAGTCCCTAGAGATAGCATCCTTGTCAGAGAGGCCATATGGAAGCTTAAGGATCTTAAGCCGCATAGATACGATGGCCCGACTAGTGCTAGGATTGTTGATGCTGTTGAGCAGTGGCTCAACAAGTGGGAGCAGTGCTTCCGTTTGTATCATATTGTGGACGATAGATACAAAATTCAGTAGGCCACGTATATCCTTATGGACGTCGCCCATAGTCGGTGGCGCAAGATAGAACAAGATAAAAAAGGGCTCGAGACTTGGGATGAGTTCAATGTCTTGTTCTATAACAATTTCGTACCACCTGATGAGAGGTCTAGAGCGCTGGACATATGGTTCTTCATCAGTCAGACGGTTCATGAGTACTCGGATAAGTACAGAGAGGTACTTGTTAAAGTACCTGATACTATCCCTGAGTTTCTTCAAGTCCACAAGTTCATCTTGGGAATGAGAGAAACCATTGGACCTTTGGTGAGGAGGGAGAGATGTCAATCCTAGCACAGGCTATGGAGATGGCTTTAGTCTATGAGGATGGCCATAGGGGCATTGGCTCCCAGGGTCAGAGGTCCTCATGGCCTAAGGTAAGTCGATCCTTCCACACATCTACTCTTGGCTCGATTAGTGCATAGCCTTCTAGAGAGGCTAAGTAGGTGCACGTGATCAAGATAGTTGAAGGAGGTAAAAGGAAAGTGTTTGCTTTGGCTGAGAGGACATATAATAAGTCTATACTTACCCCTCAGCAGAAAGAGAAGGCAATGAAAGAGGGGTTATGCTATGGGTGTCTAGGGCAGCACCTGTTTAAATAATGTCCTAAGAAAAAGAAAAAAGAAGCCACCATAGTTATTAATCCCACTCAGGCAGGGATGGAGATGAGGACTTTGGAGATTCCCCATCCTCGATATCATCTCCCATAGTAGCTATGACGGTCACGAAAAAGGTCCGTACTATGATAGATGTTGCGCTTTCGCCGGTGGCACAAAAAGGATATCAGTTTCCCGACAGAGAACTCGTTGTCACGAGGGGAGTCGTGACAGGACAGGTTGTCAAGGTACTCTTTGACACTGGGTCGACACATAATGTGATTAGTTCTCGACTAGTCAAGAGGTTACATGTAGAGACTCTGCAGTCAGAGTATGCCTACATAATAGAGTTAGTTGATGGGAAGGGAACTGAGACATGGGATTGACGAGTTGTTGATTTGCCCATTCAGATCCACTCCTATGAGAACAGATTGGATTTCGAGATAGCGAGATTAGCATGTTTCGATGTAGTCCTTAGTAAGAAGTGGCATGCGAGGAAGAGACCAATCATTGACTTTGCTTCGCATGTGTACCCGTTTGAGCAAGAGGGAAAGTGACTACTGATCTCTGGAGAGCCAAATCTCCAAGAGACGCGATTGGTAACCGCTACCAAGTTGCTCAAGATTGATTGTAAGTTTATTTATCTTCTTTATTTTGTGTATTTGTCGTGTATTATGATGGATTCATGCATTCATGGAAACTCTAGTTAGAATGCTCAAGCACTTTCAGAGAAAGTAAGAGTAGAATTCCAAGAGTTATTCTTGAAAGAATTACCTTCAGGTTTGCCTCCTTGCAGGAACATAGAGCATAGAATCGAATTGGTACCAAGAGAGAGTCCGACCACTCGGCCACCATTTCGAATGAGTTTGCAGGAGGAAAATGAAGCCCGCAAGGTTGTAGACGAGTACCTACAAAAAGGGCTGATTAGACCCAACTATTCATCCTTTGGAGCACCGATTCTTGTGAAGAAGAAAGATGGATCTTATAGGATGTGCGTCAACTACCGAGTGCTCAATAAGATTACTATCAGACACAAATATCCCATGCTCAGGATAGATGATCTTTTAGATGCTCTAGGTGGAGCGGTTGTATTTAGTAAAATAGATTTTAAAAGTGGCTACCATCAGATTCGGGTAAAAGATCATGATGTATATAAGACACTTTTCAGGACCCGTTTTAGGCATTATGAGTATTTGGTCATGCCATTTTGTTTGACCAATGCACCAACTATGTCTATGATGTTAATGAATGACATTTTGTGACCATATATTCCTTGCGCAGGGCATCCTGGTGGTGGCAAGACAATACAACTTGCTAGAAGAACATTTCGGTGGCCTAGATTAGCCAGAGATGTCCACACTTATGTTCAACAATGCTTTATGTGTCAAGTCAACAATGCAGAAAGGGTAAAACTCCATGTCTTTTACATCCTTTACAGATTCCAGATCATAAGATGGCTCATTTCATACCCATGCAAGAGATGATAGAAGCTCCACAGGGAGCGGAGTTGTTTATCCAGCATGTCCTCAGATTGCATGGGTTACTGACATCCATAGCTTCAGATAGGGATGTCAGATTCACAGGACACTTTTGGAAGTTTGTATTTGACAAACTGAAAGTGTCATTGAAAATGTGTAGTGGTGATCATCCACAGACACATGGTGAACCGAGAGGGTCAACTAGATTCTAGAAGACATGTTGAGAGCATATGTGTCTGAGAGACAGACAGATTGGGATAGTTACTTGCCACTAGTACAGTTTGCTTATAACAATAAGCCTCACAAGGTGACATGAATGTCTCCTTTTGAGATGAACTATGGCATGAATCCCAATGCTCCCAGTACCATAGGAATGCCAAAAGAAATGTCTTAGTGCTTCGGAGTTCTTAGCGAACCTCCAAGCAAATTTAGAAATAGCTAAATCCAAGATGCAGCGCGCAGCTGATAGGGCAAAAGAGTATGCTGATAGGAAGAGATCTCCTAGATACTTTGAGGAATGAGACAAAGTCTTTCTTCAAGTACCAACTAGATCTACTTCACTATCCACAGGGAAGTGTAGTAAGCTTTCACCAAGGTTTTATGGACCTTGGAAGATAGTAAAGAAGCTAAGTGATGTTGCATACCGATTAGAGCTTCCTCTAGATTGCAAAGTCCATCCAGTGTTTCATGTCAGTAAGCTTAGAAAGCATATTTCCAAGGAGGATAATCTAATAGAGGGTATTGTTTCTTTGCAGGAAAGTGATAGCAAAGGTCATTATCTGGACAAGATATTATGATCGGAGACAGAAATGGCTGAGGAATCGTGTCATCCAGTGCAACCACACATCATTCACAAGTCTTTCTTACAATATCTTTGTCCTCAATATGTTTGAGAGTTGTATAACCGATGTGACTAAATCTTGCATGCCGTAACTTCATATTCTCTTTTGATGGAGAAGACCTAGCAAGATTAGCATGGCTGATTTTTGACAAAACAAACATACCATTTTTTATTTCACTTTGTAATAGATAATGCTCCTCATGAAGTGTTAGGATTTGACATGAATCTACTTTATAGCCATATGATAAGAAATAGAGATAGAAAGAAAATTCTTCTTTCTCTGTGGTACATTCAAAACATTGGAAATTGTGAAATTACCATCTTCACTTGATTTTAATGTAGAGGCGCTCATCTTTGAGGAACTCATAGATATGTCTAGCCAAGGCTTGAACTCAGGACTTCCTCCCAGAGACTCAAGGCGTGAAACCACTAGGCTACGCGGGCTTGGACAATAAAGTAAAAGTTGCTTTTTACTAAAAATTGCCTTTCACACTCAATCTTCTTTCTTTTTTTTTTTTTTTGGAAATTGTAATGGTTGTTTTTTGGTTAATTCATGTGTGTGTGTGTGGGTTTTTAATTAAACGTTTTTTATAAGAGGAAGTTCGGCCGAAGCCTAATCCCGCTTGAATTGATTGAAACAATGACTGTACCAATATTCTACAAAGCAAGGGTTAGACTGCCGGAAGGCGACACTTGGAAAGGACTGCCCCAAGGCAACTAGTTTAATCCGCCCGAAGGCAATACACTGGCCTAGGGCCCACAACTGTTCTGCAGTAGGGAGGGGTTGAACCCTTGGCCTCGCCTCAAGAGGCGAGAGGCCCAACCAATCATATTTAAGTGTTTGGCTTTCATTGCCCATGGTCGATTAATTATCTAATGGTATTTAGTCACATTATAATCAGGTGTTTCATCTCAAAATACTCATATACTCGAGTAGTTGGGGTTCAGGAAGATAGTGTGTGTGTGTGTGAGCATGTTTCATTCTTAGTTGTATACCAATTATTGGGCATCATAGTATCCAGCCAACACTGATCATAATGGAGCTGATGGCCATATAGTATTGTGGTTGACTACCATGAGCTTTATAGTTGGATTTTCTTTTTGGGGTAAATTTGGCATTTGCCTGGATATATCTTGGTATATATATGAGGGTGAAATAGTTGATGTTTGATTCTTATACCATAGTTTTAACAGTAATTAATTATTAGAAATTTCTTTTGAATGTTGATGATGTTAACTGTGGAATGGCCCACCTACAGAGAATTTCTATGTCTCAAATCAAACAAGATTCTTGGTTCAAGAAGGGCTATAAACTGCCATTTGTAGAGGAGAATAGTGGTACCTTGGAAGATGTCAACGCAGTATTCAATGAAGCAAATGTATATTCTAAGTACAGTACCTCTTTGAACATGATCCATAATTTTAAATGGAAAATTGAAACATTGATTGTGGTCTTGTCTTTATAATTACAGGAGGAACATCTTATTTCAAAAGTGAAAGAGAAGAGAGCATCAAGGCCAGCTTTTCTTAATGCGTTTGAGCTAATTTCCTTGTCAAAGGGTCTTGATCTTTCTGGATTATTCGAGGAACAGACGGTAGATTAATCTGTTTCCTTCCCATTTTCAATATCAATGAGACTTATCACTATGAATTTAGTGTGTGCCTTTCTTCAGGAAGTAAAAGAAGAATTGCACTTTACATCTAAGTACCCAGCATCTGAGATAATCTCAAAAATTGAGGAGACTGCAAAACCTCTCGGGTTTAATGTACAAAAGCAGGACTATAAGGTTTGAAGACAACAATATAGCGCACATTTATTCTAAGTTCAGAATATTTCTCTTATCTTGTCAATATTACCAGATGAGGCTGCAGGGCACCGAGACTGGACGCAAAGGCCCCTTGTCTGTAGCCACCGAGGTGAACTGAATATAAACTCTTGTTCTAGTCCTGTTGCTGCATGTATGGGCACGTACATTCTAGTCAGCTGACTGGTGTGTTAATGCATCCTTTTATACATGCGTGCATTGGAGTGGATGGATGTATGGTGGTGGATGCATGCTGAGTTGAGTTGAATTAAAAACCTTGTTCTTGTCTTGTCGCCACATGTATGGGTGCATGGATTGTAGTCTCAGCATATCTCCATGTTGTCGTTTCATTCTTTAGAGCAGCGAAGTGATTGCTACATATGTTTCTATTCCATGCTTCTCCATTTCAAGGTTTTTGAGGTGGCTCCTTCCTTATACATGGTGGAAGTTAGAAAAGCTGCAGGGGATACTTTGGAATACCAACATGTAATTCTTGAACCTTATCAAGACATCCCCACCCCCCCCCCCCCCCCCCCCCCCCCCCACCCCCCCCCCCAAACCCCTGGCCCCCGGGAGCGGACAAAAAGGGAAGAAGCTTTTTTGTCCCGTCCAATTGTCATGCCTTATTTTGCCCAAAGGATATTTGTTTTAACAGATTGCATTACTGTATTCCTTACAGTTCTACCAAAATTTTGCAAAAGGATTGAAGGACATAGTTTGGAAAAATGACATAGAGTTGGAGAATGACCATAGCTCAGAGGTGGTACCCTCGCTGCTCTCCTCTCAATAACCGCATGCAGAAGCAATACGATCCTGTATTCCGCACAGTTCCACTGAAACCTCGAAGGATTGAAGAACATAGTTTGAAAGAATGACGTGGATGTATAGAAAGAATGACGTGGATGTATAGAATGACCATAGCACAGAGTCGATACCGTTGCTACTTCACATGCATAAGCATCCGCTTGACGAAAGATGTACAGCATGTCTTACTTTGGGGCTGATTGTACAGAAAAACTGTATTGTATTTATTGAAATAAAGAAGCAGACCGTCTTGTCAATCCTCTTTCCCTCCCCCCCTAGTGCCCCCCCGCCCCCCGCCCAAAAGAAAAAGGAAAACCCAAAAAAGTATGCGCTTCTATGCGCACGTATGTGTATGCATGCAGGCATCTGCCCGTGTAAGTAAGATGCATGTGGGATAGATGTATGTGCATCAATGTTGCTTCAAACTGTGGGACCAACGAAAAATTCATTTTTCGTGCCCACAGTGGAATGCTTATAATTGAGAGAAACTTGTACTTGGTGAACGTCTTTAGATTGCGAACATCTCATAACCATTCAAGAAGAAGTCTGCATCATATTTTCGACCACTAGCTATTCTCCGTCACGATAGATTGTGTTCCGAGTATGTTTAGAGGTTAATATACCTTAAGATCATAAGCAGGCAGCATAAAGGGATACCCGAAAGAAGCTTGAATTGGGATAGATGAATGATACATGGACTTCCGAGGTATTTTATGTTTAAAATGTGCATAAAAACATAAAATGTTTGCTCGTTTTTGTCATCCAATTAATATTAACACCCTTGGAAGAATATCTTGTAAGGCAATGATTAAAATCTTAAAGACTACAATGTACTTGTATGTAATGGACATAAGGAAATCAATGCAAGTCTTTTTTTCATATAATTTCGTTGTTAGAGTGTATTCTAGAAAGGATGTTCTTTTGGGTCACTATCAAAATATGTGGGGAATTTATATATAAGTTTGATTGATATCATGGAGAATTGTACGGTTTTTAGATGAAATCATACAAATAATGATGTCCTATTATAGTTTCACGAGGTATGATGTATGCACATGTGATTGTCGTATCCTTTCCCTTGTCACACAATATTGATAATAATATTATTGTACCATGCATATTTTTTTTCTCTTTCATAGTTGTTGGCATATTGCAAAAATTACTTGTTTGATGAGATGACTATAGGGAGTTTTTCATGATTTGGATTACATTTCAACCTAAATGATCTAGAGTTCCTATTCCTGTTGTAGGAGACATACACACACAGGTCTTTAGTTGCTTGTCTTATGTAGCTTGATGCTAAGGCAAGCATGTTGGATCTTGGGGGAGTAGGAACATACATAAACAGTGTGACAATGGCCCTCTTAAGGTGACAACAGTATTTAAAGCTATCTTGTGGTAGATCCTCGGTCAAAGCATCTACTAATTTTTCTTGATTGTAAACCTTCTCAAGTAGAATGCACTCAAGCCAAGAAATCATGAATAAAGTGATATAACACCTTAATGTGATCTTCATGATAGAAAGGATTTTTAATCAATGGAACAACATCAACTTTCATTGAGTAAATGAAGTACATGCTAAAATATGACCATGTCATAAGCCAATGCTTCCTTACATGCACCATTGGCTCCAACCTACTCTTCATTGACTATGAAAAAAAAGAGAAATCAAGTGATCCTCTTCAAGTGAAAACAATTTCTAAAGTTATCTTGTATTGCATTTTTTTTTATTTTGAAAGTTCTCAAGTAAAATGCACTCAATGGTCAAGAAAGCATGGATAAAGTGATATCACACAACAATGTGCTTGGCCATTGCATGATAGAATGAACTTTTAACCAATCGAATAGCACTCTAAATATCATTGAGTAAAATGGTGTACATGCTAATTCACGAAACAATGTAGAAATACTTAATGCTTCCTTACATGCCTTTATCTTCAACATATTCTGCCTTTTGTCGTGGAAACAATTGTACATTCTTGAAGTTGAGACCTCCAAGAAATAAGACCATCTACGAAAAGAAAATGGTACCCTAAAGTGTACTTTTTGTTGTCTACACAAGCAGCATGGCTAGAGTCTATTACTAAACTTTGGTAATGATGTACATGGACACACTTAGGACTTTTATGGACGATTTTCCCTTGTTTAAAATGTTTTTTTTCCCTCTGCTTGTATATGGGTTCATCACCATGAAGGGAAACTTATCTTTTCACATTCCACACTTACTAATGTGCTATCTTGTGAAGAGTAGTGTCACTTTAGCACAATGGAAAGTACCAATGTGAGGAGATCCATCTCATAATTATCAATCCCAGGAGACATGAGGGTCGTATGATGATCATGAGCAAGTGGAGTGCACAAGTGGGTGAGTGAGAAGCACGCAAGCATGCACACACATACGCACACAAGGTAAGACAAAGAGTGGAGCAATGGAATACTCTATTAGCAAGTTCAAAGAAAGAATAAAATGCTTAAGAATAAGTTCACTTTCCCACTAGCTAACCTCAAAAATGAGTTTTCTAGCTCTTTTTATAGTTTCTCACTAACTGACCCTATCCAAACCGTGTCCAGCCTAGTTAAAAATTACGTTCCAAGGCTTATTTGAGGGCTCAAATGGAGTTTAAAAATCATGAAAATTCGTATGCAGATACTTCTAATCTCAAGCTCGAGACCTCCTTGGCTTGAACAAAATGGAGTTGCAAAAATGTGAAATGATATTTACAATGGTTTTTAGTGATCAAAATCATTGTTTTCATAAGGGTTTCTTCTAAAAACTCGATCTATACTTCTTGGAGCTCCCTACACGCTCCTTGTGTGTCCACTTCTTTGACGTGTTCCCGTGCCTCGTGCTTGACCTTGAGTGCCAACAATCCCCCCTCCTCTTGAGTCTATTGTCCTTGACAGACCCTTGTTGGAGTGGGTGTTCCATGTAGTACTTTGAGAGGTAGTGTCGATCATGTATCAAGAAGAGCGCTTTATCTTCCAAATGTAGTAGGGTGGGTTGTCGTACTATTCATTTTGTCAGTGCTAGCCATTGTAGGCTGGTCCCTTTGTATGTACTTCTTGGATTCCAACATGATGGTGTATTTGTGAACTTTCAAAAATTGCTAGTTTCTCAAAAGAGGTTGTCAATGTTGATTTCGAGGAGTAGTCAGCTATGAATTGCTCCATTGGTACTGCTGTTGTAACCTTGATGTCCTTTGGATCTTTCAAACATGGGTTTCACAGTTATCATGCGAAGTACTTGTAACCCATAATGAATGATGGGTAAGTGTGTTAGTGCATGGGTTTGACGAAAATATGTGCCTTGTGAACGGCCTTGTAATATGGCCCTATGCATGCTTACTTGGGGAATGCATTGTAAGAAGTATGGTGCGAAAAATTGGGTCTTGAGCAAAGCGCTCAAGGGTATGTTGACGAAGAGGTTTCCTAATCTATCATTGTTATAATGTTGCCATAGTACGGAATTCTTACCATGGTGAAAAGTCGGTTGATGTTCATCTCTTCATGTTGTACTCCCATCATGGGGATTAAAAAAGTCGGTTGATGTTCATCTCTTCATGTTGTACTTTCATCATGGTGATTGACCATTGGCTTATCTTGAAGAAAGAGGTTAATATCAATAAAATAGTTTACATATGTCAAATGTGTCTCATGTGCCTAGGATTCTCAACTGTGTCTATGCATGGCCTTGTAATGTGGACTTATGTTAATGCATACTGTGGAAATGCATGACCTCAATTGTGCAAAAGACAAGGCTATGCAAAGGGCACATGGTTTTCGCATGTCGAGGCTTTCGATGCTACTTGTAGACGTTGATGCAATCTTTTTTTGGAGATATCCATTGGATCTCAAGATGATGCAATCAATCGATGGTTGAATGACAACTAATCATTCCTCATAGGGATCCATTTTAGAACACTATTTGTCTGCTTACAAATCACTTTTGGCCTCTTCATCTTTGGTTGGTTTCTTAAATTTTGTATCCCTCATGGTTGGCTCTTTGGTTCTATGGGGGCTACTAGTGCTTTTGGTTTTCGAACCCCTACCCTTGTTGGTTGAGCTCTTACTATTTTCGAAGAGGTGAGTTTATCTTCTTTTCGTCTCTTTTCTTGATTTTGGCCCGTGCCTCTTCTTTGCTTCTTTGTTGGGTCTTTTCTCGTGAGGGATAGCATAGGATTTTGTGTATGTAAGAGTTCCTCGGGTACCAACATTTGTAATCGCCCTTGTTGAGCTATAGCTAATTTCTTAGGCACCCAATTTTTTTGGCTACCTTGTGGTTGTTTCCGCTAAATAAGCTTCTAATGGCTTAACTTCCATGCCTAATCCTTTACAGCTTGAGTACATAATTGCACTAGTGGCAGCTCCACAATCGATCAAAGCTTTGATCGTCTTTTTTGCAGTGTTGTACCCTAGCTTAACGGTGCTGAATGGTCATCTATCTATGATGCTAGGATGTGTACTATTTTTTATGCACATAGCCATGTGATATCTTGGGGCATCGGGATTGACATCTAGGCCTTGTCGCCTTAACTTATTTCGCCTAATGTGCTCTCTAGCCCCTGCCTGTGCTTCTTCTCTAACCCTTAACTTTTCTCCTTTTCACTTCTTAGCATTGTTGAGTCTCATTAGCATATCCTCTGTAAGAGATTCTTGGTATAGCTTGACTCGACATCCACTAATATAGCTTGACAAGATGTCTCCTTCTAGAGTGGCCAATTGAACCGCACCGCTAGTTGAAATTCTATTAATGATCATAGGTCCATATTCTCGTTTCTACAATTTATGTACATGTTGCTTTAGTGTATAAACCAATACTAAGTCTCCCTCATTCAATCCTTTATCCTTGATGTGTGAATCAAAGTATGCCTTTTGTCTTTTCTTTATAGCATAGATGTCCGTTGCGTTCGTAGCCTAGTCTCATCTAATCGTTCTAGATCAAATACCCTGGCGGACAACTCATGTCCATTCCACTCGTGCTCTTGTGCGACTTTTAAAGTCGGGATCAGGAAATCTAATGGTAACATTGCATTTTGTTCGAAGACCATCTGAAATGGGGTGGCATTGAGTACCGTTTTGTAGGCAACTTAGTAAGCCCAAACATCATGATGAATTTGTTTATCCAAATCCGGGCGTTTATTATTTACTAGTTTTGTCTATACATTATATAGGATCTTATTTGTGCTCTTGGCTTGTGTGTTAGCTTGTGGATGATAGGGGGCAGACTTCTTATGTATCACCGAGAATTCTTGGAGAAGGTTTTCAATGACTTTGTTCAAGAAGTGCGTACCTCTATCACTTACTAACTCTATTGGTAACCCATATCTGGTGAACACATTCTCGAATAAGAACTTAGCCATCGTTTGAGCATCATTCTTTGTCATGGCTTTTACTTCTACCCACTTTGTAAGGTAATATGTGGCTACAATAATGTACTCTGCATGGGGGTTTCTGGCTAGGGGGTTAATAGGACCTACAAAGTCTGCCCCACTCTCAGAATATGTGTCCTCCCATCATTGGCCTCAAATGCATTTTGTCTTTTCTAATGAGATATTGTGCACATTGGCATGTGTCACATCTCTTCACATAGGTCTATGCATCCATATGAAGACTGGGCCACCAAAGTCTTGAGAATAGAATGTTCTTAATTACTCGGTCAGGACCAAAGTGTCCACCTATAACACCGCTATGTGTAGTTTCTAAGATTGTCAAATAGTTTTATTCATGAATGCACAGTCTTAAGTAACCATCTTTGCCTCTTCCATATAGGTTGTCTCCTACTAAGGCGTAGTCTTGAGCCTCTTGCTCCATGCTTCATTTTCTTGTTAGATGCTTCACTCGTTAGTGTCCCCGATCTCATAAATTCTTTCTAGACTAGCCTCACTGGGTAGTGCTCCATGGTTCGTTTTCTTGCTAGACTAGCCTCACTGAGTAGTGTTCCATTCTCAAACTAATGACACGTGATAAGGGTAGCATACTCCATTGGGGGTCTCTTCTGGCACACTGGACAATTCCTAATCCTCTCACGTATTTCTTTGTCCATACTAGGCCAATACACTCTTAAATGTTTCAGGTTTTGCAATGTTCATTGTTTAGAATAGTGATTTCCTAGCAATCCTTCATGGGCTTGTTGCAACCAACTACTATGTTCATCCTCCTTGACACAACAAGTTAGTACACCCTCTGTTTCTTGTTTGTACATACTTCTTGCCAATATTTGATATTCTTATTTGTTTTCACATTCTTATTTGCGGGTGAAAAGGTGAGGACAGATAACAACTTGTTTGCCCATTTATGAACAACTTCTAAATTGAAAAGATAAGCATCAAGCAGTTCATCAGACACTCCTTGTGGTGACTCTCTTGAAGTGATGCGAGAAAGGTGATTCGCCTTGAGGTGGGTCCTTCCTTTCTTAAAAGCACCTTAAAGTCATATTACATTAGTAAGAGGAACCATCTTACTAAGCATCCTGTATTGCAAGGTTTGTTGACCAAATATAATAAAGCTTGATGATTAGTGAAAAACTTGAACTTATTGGTCAATAGATAGTGTCTAAACTTCTTCACAAGATATACCATGCCTAAGCCTTCTCTTTTGGCTGTTGTATATTTTCGTTCAGTTGTGTTTAGTTGTCTGCTAGCATATGCTATGCGCAAATTTAGATTTCCTTCACTTGTGGGTTGTGCTAGCACACACCCTATTGCATAAGTGGATGCATCTACATGGACATGGAATGGTTTATTCCAATCAAGAGTGGTTACTATTGGTGTTGTGCACAAAACGTCTCTTCAACTCATTGAAGTAATTTTCACATTTGTCGTTCCGCTCAAAATTTATCAACAGAGCGTAAAGAGGTTTAGCTATGATCGCATACATGTGGATACACTTGCGGTAATATCCACAATTGTCCATAAAGGCTTGTATCTCTTTAACATTCCTTGGCCTCTACAACTCTGCTATGGCTCTTACTTGATATTCCATTCTTAGAAACAATATGACCTAAAATCTTACCTTGCATACTATGAACACACTTTTAGGGTTCAGACAAACTCGATATTCTTTACACTTGTTGAAGATCTATCTAAGATCTAGGATGTGGTATCTTCTTTCTTGGGAATGAGCACATAAATTATCCACATATAATTCTAAGCACTTTTGCAATAACTCTTTGAAGACATGACTCAATACACACTTGCAACTTTTCATTCTTCTTAGGCATCACTACAATGGGGGACACCCATTCAGTAAGCTCTTTCTCATAGATAAATGCAGCTTCAATCAAACTATCAATTTCTTCTTTTATTTTGTATGCATAAGTACGTGTAGGGCTTCTATGTGGTGGGCTTGGCTGGGGATCATATGAGAGTTCTTCGTCACTTAGGTTTCCCCCTGCATATGTACATTGCTCTTTGTTCTCTTCAATGTTGCTACAATGTTTTTGGTCCTTTCTTTACTACCATACACTTCTTCTGTGATGACCTCTCTCTTAGGCATTTGGACCAAAATATTTTGGTCTTCAACTTCATATTTCTTGAAATCCTCTCGTACTTCGAACAATGATTCCTCCTCTACTTGTTTCACTGCTTTTCTTTTCTTTTTCTTTTAACTACCTTCACTTTCCTCCCTTGAATTTATAATTTTAATGCTTATGAGAGGTCCTTCTTTTTGGTTAAGTACTCCTACATTTTCTAGATAGTGATCCTCTTATTCAAAGCAACTATCCATCACAATGGACTCTAGATCATCGCCATCTCCTTCTTCTTCTATGACCTCATTAGAGTTACACTCTTCTAGCAAGGGTTCATACATGAACAAAGAGATATCATAACCCTCCTCATCACAATGAGGCATCCACTTTCCTTCATTGATAGTGATGTCCATGGTGGCTAAGATTTTTGCCCGACCATGAGGCTCAAATTCCTCATCTGGAAAGATCATCAGTGTGTAGGCTGGGTCTCTAACCAGTGTAGCTCCTTCAGAAGTTCCTTCTTATCTCACTTTTAGGTGTCTTTCCTCTTCCTTGATGAGTTTGCACATCCACAAATGAGTATCTTCATGCATCCATGATGGATAAGAAGAACTTACAGAATGCATAAAGATTGAATCTTCTTACACCTTGTCGATAGGATTCCACTATAGAGGTGGTACATCTCTGAAGGTATAATCCTTCAGGTTGACCTTGGTTGTGACCCCTAAGTGCTGCAAGTACAAGGATTTGGTTCCCCAATCTTGTACTATTTGCAGTTGCCGTATGAAGGTCTTCCTAGGATCATTTCATAGACATTATTTTTACCAAAGTCACATATAGCAAATTTGTGTTCAAAATCTACACAAGCGGTTAGATTTATCCCTTCTAGCAATCCTTGAGGTCTTTCAACATGGCCATTATCCATTTGAAGCTTCATTCTAGTTGGTCTTAATGCGGGTTTGCCCCATTGCTTCCATAAAGAGGTGGTCACACTCACAACCCTAGCACTTGAATCTAAGATAACTTTGGTTGTGTAACCTTGGTACGTGATTGGAAGATAAGTATTACCTTCTTCACCTTCACTCATGTCTCCTATTTTGTATAGATGTATCTCACTGTTGAGGTTGATATTGCTTTTGTGGCCTATAATACGATTGTTGGTATTGGTTTTGATACCTACCCTGTAAGGTTGTTGATAAGGTTGTCTAACACCTTGCCTATTGTACAAACAATCTTGAGTTGTGTGGTTTATTTATTTTCTCTCAATAGTGCATTATGGAGCATTCAATTCTCTCACACTCTGGTTTTGCAGTCAACATACGTTAGCCATGTGCTCACCTCTGCAAGTATAACATCACTTCAATGAGGTGACCCTTGGTGTTTGTTTATTTTGAACTCCTAGATTCTTTGCAACCTCCCCAACTAGCTCATCTATTGTAGTGGAGGGTCTGGAAGTATGACTAGTAGAACTCTCAGAATCCTTATAGAGTTTGGACAATTCTAACTCCTCACCCAAGTTGTTTTCTATGTCAATACATATTCTCAAGCATTGATCTAGTATGATTGACTCCTTGAGATATACAAATGATCTAAGTTTCCCGTTTAGAAGTCCATTCTAAAACAATGAAACTTGTTTTGCTTGTGTAGGTAATTTATGTGTGGGACATCTTTCCACGTATTGTTTAAACTTGTTTCTAGCTAGCCGGACTATTTCTTGGGGTGTCTACTTGAAGTTGTGGATCAAGGATGATGTGTTATGCCTAATGTCACTCTTGGAAAATTCTACAATGAATGCTTCTAGCAGTTGACCTATATTTCGATAATTGCAACCATTTAGGGGCTAAAACCAAGCTAAGGTAGTACCCTTGAGGGTCAAACCAAATGCCTTCATCTGGGTGAATAAGTTCTCGACGTATTCAACTCGTAACACTTGTTTGAACTCGACCACATGATCATAAGGATCTCTTGATCCATAAAAGTAGTTTTTCATTATCTTGACCACTTGAGAGGGTCTAAGGGTTCTTGGATACTCTCGAGGTCTAGGCAATGGAAAATCATGTGCATCTCTTTGATCCCTATGTGCTCTATGTCTCTCTCTTTCAGGTCTTTCACTTTCAAGTCCTGATATGTCTTTGCCCACAATGTATGCAGAGCTTACCTTAGGTCTCTCTCTGGTTCATTCTGGTTGTGTATCTAGAACATGGGACGATCTTGAACCTCCCTGATCATGATAGGCAGTGGACGTATATAAGGGAAACACTGTTTTACCCTTCCATGTGTAAAAAATCCTATTTTGATCCATCACCATGAATCCTCTCTCTGAGGTGTTATCGAGATAGATTACCTTTCCAGGGATCTTAGGGTCCTTGAATTTGTAAATACAAAATCATGTTATATTGTTGCACTTTTTTGGTCTAATTCTCCAAAAAAATCCATCATTTTCTTGGTTAAGAAAGAGTTTTATGGCTGAGTTATCCTAAGGAACCCATTCTGGTGTGAGTATTTTGGACAAGATAGACTTTCCTCGAGGAGTTCTAGGTTCTTGTCCTGAAGTTCTATATCAAACTCTAGTATGATCGATCCAAACTCATCTGTGTCCTATCTAGTAAGTTGGTGATGACCACATACATGGTTCCTTGCTTGTCAATATAAGAACCCTCTTTGAACTTGTCCATTGGGTATTCAAGTCCGAAAGGTTGATTTGGGTTTTTAAGTCAGACGATTGATCTTTGTAGCCCATCCTCATAGATGCGAGCACCTAATTGGTTGTTCTTGATATATTCTAATTGCGTTTTATGGGGACCTTCTAGTGTTTGTAAATAGGCAGTGCCTGAGCTACCTGTGGGTCTCTGCATGCTAAAAGGCATTTCTGTATAACTTGTTTCTCAACTTAGCAGGTAGGGATAATCACTAAGTTATTGTGCCCACTACCTAGCTGTGTGATTGACACTAGCTTCAGATGATCTGATGCTTTGTCTATCTTGGCCTAGGTGTCTGCCTGATCAAAGTTTCATAAGCTTTGTCTATTAGTCCCAATTTTCCCAAGTACAACCGCATTGCAATGTTCTTTTGAATTAGTTGCTAGTTTTTTGTAAGTTCCTCCAGTGCAATCTTGTCTGTTAGATAGCATCTCTAGGAATACTTGAGTTTTCTTATGGCACTTGAAGTGTAATTGATTGAGTTAAGTACTTTTCCTTTAGGGTCTATTGCAACAATATCCTAACTTACACTTGAATTTGATTAATTAGGATTTCTTGCACTTGTATGGTTCCTAACATGATCTTCATCAATCAATACCATTATGCACACTTAGCTTCTAGTAGAAATTGGCTGAGGGGTTGAGAGTTCATCCAACCTCGATTCTAATGCTCTAGAAAGCACTCTAATGTTGACTAAGCGTGCTTCCCAAACCTTGCTTTGTTCTACACATTATCTTGCTCTAGACACCCTCGAATGGCTCTTAATGGATCTGTAAAAGTCCCAAGTTTAGATCAAGTTTTAACTTCAATTTATTTGATAGACAATTTTGATTCAAACATTTTTAAAGACCCATTTTCTCCCTTGTATTGCTAAAAAATCCTTTGGGGCTCCCTTGGCTTCCTAATCCAACTTGAAGGTCAGTTTGGATGAGCTTTCCAACGAACTCTAGAGTTTAAAAAATGGATTTTGGATGAGAAAGTTATGTCAGTTCAGACTCGTGGGGGTCAAGTAGATAACAAGACCTCTCATAATATTTGCTTGGGAGCCCCAAGATGCACCAATTTCCTAAAAAATTACCCAAAATAAGCCCTAAAATTGCATAAATAAAAACCCTATTTTTTTTGCCGATTCAGGGAGACTATCACGATGATATGAGGGCATCATGATGGCATCGAAGGATTGCGAAGATGTAAGCATTGTCGCGATGGCATGAGCACTCTCGGGATGGCATGGCACCGTTTGGATGGCGTGAGGGTCTCGTGATGGCATGGGACCATTGTGATGGTGTGAGCACTGTTGCGATGACATGAGCATTGTCGCGATGGCATGAGCACTATCACGATGGTGTGGCATCATCGCGATGGCATGAGGGTGTCACGATGGCATGAGGGTTTTGCAATGGTGTGGGACCGTTGTGATGGCATGAGCACTATTGTGATGGTGTGGCCTTGTCAGGATGGTGTGGCACTGTTGCAATGGCGTGGCACCATTGTGATGGCATGAAAAAATGTGAATTTTGCAATATCACCTATGGTTTCTTGGATGTGCTAAGGCCCTCTGTATGCTGTTGCACATGTACTTTGAAAATTCTGAACTTGGCAGACCGTCATGACGGTCTGAGCTTTTCCACATGGTGATGATGGAAACATAGCAATTTACTTGTCTTACTGCCTGTGCATAATATTGAATGTTGTTCTTGATAGAAAACTCTCAAGCACACCAAATAAACCTCTCTCAAATGGTGAAGATGATGATGCAAGGAGATGGAGAGTAGAGATGATGGAGATAATGATGGTGGTGGAGAAAGTAAGAAAATAGAAAAATTACCTACTTACCTTCGATTCCAACATCGCGTCTCTACGTCCTACCATCACACGCTCATTCAAAGCTCGATCCTTAGCAATGGCACCGAATTTGGTGTCACTCTAGCACAATTGCAAGTACCAATGTGAGGAGATCCACCTCATAGTAGTTTATCCGAGGAGACATGAGGGTGGTATGATGACCATGAGTAAGTGGAGTGCACAAGTGGGTGAGTGAGAAGCATGCAAGCATGCACACACATATACACACATGTGCACATAAGGTAAGACAAAGAGTGGAGCAATGGAATACTCTATTAACAAGTTCAAAGAAAGTATACAATGCTCAAGAATAAGTTCACTCTCCCACCAGCTAACCCAAAAAATGAGGTTTCTATATCTTTTAGTAGTTTTTCACTAGCTTTGGCCCTGTCGAGACCTAGTGTTTGGCCCTGTTAAAAATTATGTTCCAAGACTTATTTGAGGGCTCAAACAGAGTCTACAAATCATGAAAATTGGTACATAGATATTTCTAATACTCCTCAAGCTTGAGGACTCCCTTGATCAAAATCACTGTTTTTATGGGGGTTTCTTCTAAAAGTTTGACATATACTTCTTGGCGGTCCCTACATGCTCTTTCTTCTTGTGTGTCCACTTCTTTGATGCGTTCCCACATCTCATGCTTGACCTTGAGTGCCAAGAAGTAGGTCATCATTGCTTCTTGAGGCATGTCACTAGCACACCCTCACTTTTTTTATTGTTGCAAAATCTAGTAAGCATACTCATGGTGGTCATACTCCAAAATGACTCTTAGAGGAGTTTATAGTTCAAAAATGGATTTGAGTTTATTTTGGCCTTTGAACACATTATTGCAACAATTGTATAGAGAATTCTATCTTTTTGTGCCAATTATTGTTCAGGTTTCTATTCTTCAATTCAAGCATCCATAAGTTTGTTATTGTTCTAGTAGAGCTTCATTGCGTAATTTTGTTCAATCTTTTTGAGAAACGATCAATATTATGCATCAGGATTCAATCACTGACCCTAGCCCAAAACACTCATATATTTTGCATGTTGTCTATTGCAGATAAGTTGGATGGTTCTAACTATCCATTACGGGCATACATAATGTGACATGTATTGGTTGCAACGGGAATATAGAATATTGTGTAGATTGTGGAAATACATCCTTTGACAATTATAAATATTCAAAATGTAACTCATGCAAGTGGTGTTAAGGATATTGTAGGCTTGACTTTTGGTACAGTTCCTATTTTTTACTTCTCTTGCAACCCCAATTTCGACTATAATAGGTACACCAATAACAACTCCAACCACTATAAAGTAGCTTCAATGGGATAGGGATACACAGACACATGCCTAGATTGCTTTATTTATCCCACATGTCATTATTCCTCATATTTGCTCATGCAGAACAATAAAGATGCTTGGGATACTCTTGCCACACTATACCATGCAAGAAGTGAGGCCTATGTATCTTACCTTTAAAGACAATAAAAGAATGAGCATATGAACAAAGATAATTCTAGAGAAAATTTCCTTACGAAGATCAAGTATTTGAACGAGCAATTAATTATTGTAGATGAAAGTTTGCCTATTGTTCAATTGTGAAATCTATTTTTAATGGTCTGTCTGCCTCTTATAAGTTTTTTTTCTATATTTGATTGAAGATGAAGAGAAAACTAATTTCCTTAGCATTTGAAGAATGAATTTCTTTTCAAATGAAAGAAGATCAATCTAGGAAGAACATGTCCATTCTCTCTATTGTGGATCGAGCCTTTCTTGCTAGTCAGAAGGGCCATGGTAAATGTAACTCTTCCTCTAGTAGGTTTAAATATACGAATGCTTCTTAATCAAAGATGAAAGAAAAATATGAGGAGAAAGGAGGTAATATTAATTGAAAAAAATCATGTTTTTAATGAGGTAAATATTGATATATTTAAGTAGTGATGTGTGTGAACACACTAGGACCGTCAGGGAACTTTTTTCCCTCTTTAGGAGGTTTCTTTCCCCCGGCTTGCATATACGCCTCTGAACGCACTATCGCAGCGCTTGTTTCGGCCTCTGAACGCACTATCCCAGCGCTTGTGCAGGCTATTTCATCCTTTTGTGCCAAAGGTATATACCTCTTTCTGTTCGCCAGTATAAGCGTCTTGAAGTCTGCTACAGGTCTAGCAGAATTCGTCTAGGCAGTTCTGTTCAACTTTTTGAGATACAATCAATTTTTTGCATCAAGGTATTTTAGTCACCGGCCATGGCTGAAAGTAGTGATCTATTCCGTATGTTGGCTGTTGAGGATAAGTTGGATGGTATCAACTACCCATTGTGGGCTTATATGATGCGATATGTATTGGTTGCAAAAGGACTATGGAACATTGTGCAGGGTGTTGAAAAACATCCTATCACACCTGCAACTGTTACAAATGCAGGTATAAAAGCTGAGGCAGAAGGTGTCGAAGATGATGATATTCTGTATATTCCTCTTCGTGCTGCGGTTTCTGTTGCACCTACTATAGAGCAGATCCGTTGGGATGGCAGAGATGCCCAGGCACATGCATTGATAGCTTTGTCTGTCAAACATGCCATCATTCCTCACATACGCTCTTGCAGAAAAGCTAAGGATGCTTGGGATACTCTTACCACATTGTACCAAGCTAGGAATGAGGCTCGTGTTGCTTACCTCCAAAAATAGTTGGAGAGTGAGCACATGAATGAAGGTGATTCCATGGAGAGTTTTCTAACAAAGATCAAAGACTTAAAGGAACAATTGATTTTTGCTGATGAGGTTATACCAGATAGCTCACTTATGTAGACCGTTCTGAATGGTCTTCCTGATTCATATCAGAGTTTTGCTTCTACTCTTCGGTTGATGATGAAAGGTAGTCCAAATGCCTTGTCATTTGAGGAGTTAGTCTCTGTTCTGTTGTAGGAGGATCATTCCAGGCAGAATAGGTCCATTATGCATGTTGCAGATCAAGCTTTCTTGGCTAGTTAGAAGGACAAAGGAAAATGGAGCTCTTCTACTAGTAAGCAGAAATCTGCAAATGCTGCACATTCGAAGAACCAAGATAAAGATAAGAAAAAAATCAGAAAAGCAGAAATTGTTTTGCAAGTACTATATGAGAATGATCATATCATAAAGAACTATCCAAAACTGGCTGCTAAAGAGGCAAAGAAGAAAGAGGTTGGAATGGTTGTTGCAGAAGCCTCTACACCAAAATAAGAGTCTGCTAATCTTGTGCATGAAGAAGAACGGGCGTTTACTACTTTCTATAGTTTTGACCCATGTTCTCATGAGCAGTGCATGTCTGCAGTAGACTCAGATGTTTGGTATTTTGATAGTGGGGCGACCAAACATATTACCTCGTGGTGCAGTTTCTTCTCTTCACTCGAGCCTACCCCTACAGGGAATACTGTTACATGCGCCAGCAACTCCTCTTATCCTATTATGGGAGTTGGTAAGATCATTTTGACTACTGCGGATGGTAGTTCTTTCACTTTGTCAGATGCTTTATTTGTGCCAGGGATCAAGAAGAACCTGTTATCAGTTTCTGCATTAGCCAAGATTGGCTTTGTTGTGAAATTTGTTGATGACACGTGTACAATTCATGATCTGTTAAATGGCGATGTGATTATTGCCTCTGGCATTTTATGTCGTGGGCTGTATAAGCTCATAGACTATGAAAGATCTGTGAATGATTCGGCATGTGCAGTACATGATTCTCAGACTATGTCAGATGCACGCTTTGGTCATCTGAATTTTTCTAGTTTGCTACACCTGCAGAAATCTGAAATGGTGTCCTCTTTGCCCAAACTTGAGGCACCTCGAAAACATATTTGTGAAGGCTGTATTTTGGGCAAAATGCAGTGTTCGTCATTTCCAAAAGATGGTTCAGTTTGGGCTACTAAAAAATTGCAGCTTGTACATAGTGATGTATGTGGTCCTATGCAGATACCTTCTTTTGGAAATTATCTTTACTTCATGACTTTCATTGATGTTTTTTTAAGGCATGCATGGGTATATCCATTGAAGGCAAAGTCCAAAGTGTTCATGTGCTTCAAACAGTTTTTGGTTTTGGCTCAAAATCTGTCAACGTGGGCGCCCTCCGTTTTCTGATTTTAATGCATTTCTGGCTGAATGTGGGATAAAACACCAGTGTACAGTGCCGTATACACCTCAACAGAATGGAGTTGTTGAAAGGAAGAACAAGTCACTCATGGAGATGGTGAGGTGTATGGTCAAGAGTCACGTTCTACCACATAGTTTCTGGCTTGAGGCTGTCATGTGTGCAGAATATGTACTTAATAGGTGTCCCACTAAAGCACTACAGTCTATCACTCCATATGAGGCTTGGCATGACTGCAAGCCATCTGTTTCTCATCTGCGTGTTTTTGGTTGTTTGGTATATGCATTAGTGCCCGAACAACATGGCAGAAAATTGGATGATAAAGCAATAAAATGTATTTTTGTTGGGTACAGTTCTGAAAGTAAAGGCTATCGTGTGTATCATCCACATACTAAACGCATTGTGGTTAGCCATGATGTTGTTTTTGTGGAAGATGCTATTCAACCATTGCTTTCATGTTGTACTAAGGAGACATCTGTTAGCTCCAAAGACATGTATGATACTTTGCTGCCTCTTTTTACAGGTGGTCAATCTAGTGCTGGTCCGAATGAGGCAACTTCTCAGCCTTTGCAGGTTTCATGTGATGATGCAGATCATTCCATTTCTGATGCAGATTCACATGATGCACTAGTTGCTGAGAGAGCTGATACTGAGCATCGAGAACTATGCCAAAATGACTGGTGGAGACTTTGCGTGACAACAAATTAGATGCACCTCTGTCATATCGTACTCGTTTAGGCTCTCATAGTGCCTCTTTTGCATCAGATTGCTATGCTATGGCTGCATCTAGTCTCTATGATGAGAATGAGCCTGTTTTATTTGATGAAGCACAAAATTCAGAAAAATTGGATGGCCGATATACAATCTGAATCAGCCCCATGGCTTTGTGCAAAAAGGGCATGAAAACCAGGTGTGCAGGTTAAGAAGTCATTATATGGTTTAAAGAAAGCACCATGTGCTTGGTATGAGAAGATACATGCCTATCTGATTGCACATGGTTTTGAGAAGAGTCCAACTGAAAGCACCTTATATGTTAAGCATGCTAATTATGTACTTTTGATCATTGTGGTTTATGTTGATGACATGCTGCTCACTGGTCCTCATGAGAGGCATATTGTTGATTTTAAGGCTGATTTGCATGCCTCATTTGAGATGTCTGATTTGGGGCATTTGCATCACTATTTGGGCATTCAGCTTATGCAAGTTGATGGTGGAATGGCTTTGTGTCAAACAAAATATATTAACACATTATTGTAGCGTTTTGGCCTTGAAGACTGTAACCTATTAACAGTCCTATGGAGACAGGTTTACGATTAAATCTTCATGATGGTGGAGATGCATTTTATGTTGTTCTCTATCAGGAGGTTGCTGGATGCTTGATTTACTTATGCATTACTCGACCACATATTCAGTTTGTTGTCTCACAGATGAGCAGGTTTATGCATTGCCCAGGTGTCAAACATTGGCAGGCGGTTAAGCGCATCTTTTGCTACTTGAGTGGTACTCGACTACTTGGGTTGTTTTATCCCAAGGGGGGATCACTACCGCCAGATTTGCATGCTTTTTCTAACTCAGACTCGGTTGGTTGCTATGACACTCTTGTGTCCACTAGTGGCTTTTGCTTCATGCTTGGTAGCTCATGTATATCTTGGTTGAGCAAGAAGAAGCCTATTGTGGCCACTTCCAATTGTGAGGCTGAGTATAGGGCAGCTTTCACAGCTACTGTTGAGTGTGTGTGGCTCAGATGCCTTATGGCTGATTTGGGTGTTGGTGAGTCTTCTGCCACCACCATCTTCACTGTCAGTCAAAGCACATTGGCAATTGCAAGGAACCCTGTGTTCCACGCTCGCACTAAGCACATTGAGGTGCATTATCACTATGTCAGGGAGAGGTTCTCTGCTGGGGAGATCAGCTTGGCATATGTGCCGAGGCAGGAGAACATTGCAGACCTTTTCATGAAGGCTCTGCCTAGGGAGAAGTTTGAAGCTTTTCGCAAAGCTTTGGGCTTACTTCCTTTTGTGGAGTGATTTCCACATAGCTTGGCACTTCCTTATACATGAGTGCCAGCTCCTTGTTCACCGCATCACTCCCAGGGGAGATTTGTTGATATATTTAGGTAGTGATGTGTGTGAACACACTAGGACTACCGGGGCACTTTTTTCCCTCTTTAGGAGGTTTTTTTTCCCTGGCTTGTATATACGCCTATTTCCCTAATGGGCTACTTATCTTTGTACATTCTCTAGTAATACATTCTGTATTGTGTGTTGAGCTCCAAGCTTCTTCTCCTTCCTTGTGTTGTTCACGTGCTTCTGTAGATGTCTATCTCCAATAGTAAAAATATAGGTTTTGGATTTCATTTGAGGCCCAAACGTTAACCATTAGGGACTTTGAACACTTATAAAGAGTGTTGAAAATATAAAAGATAGATGAGATAAATTTTCCATGAGATTAAGATGCGGAAAGATATTGTAAGAACCTAGCTTGCCATTCTAAGTGACATCCTAAGAGTTAAATTTGTACACTTCAACTCTAGATAATATGGAGTCACAAGCAGGGAGAACTCTCATGAGGGAGATATAGGAATTTATTGAAATTTGAGTTCATAAACAAGTTTGGAGTATACATATATAAGGATGGTTTGCAAAGGTATGTGACAAGACTTAGGTCTAAAGCACCTTTCAATATGATGCCAATCACTCAATATATAAATGATAAATATGTGGAAAGGGATGCCATAATATATGTATTGATCACAGATCCTTACCATATCAAGGAACAAGGGGAGTTAGCTAACGAGAGACATGAGAGAAAAGACCATGCATGAGGAGTTATTAACTCCAAAAGGGTAGGCTATTTGCACACACCAAGAGCAAGTGATTAGAGTGCTTTGGTATTAACTAAACACTCTATTGTACATGAAACCTAATTATGATGAGGCATATTGTGCATTAAATCACGAGTTTCACTTAGCTCCAACTCATAAAAACCTAAAAGTCATGCATAAATTTAGTGAACCAAGAGAGTCTCCAACCTATGTAGATGGGAATGGGTAGAGATTTTGGAAATTAGTAAAATATATTAAAGGAATGTACACATTCATTCATTAACTCTTGTCAAGAAAGAGTCCATAGAACCAATGCTTTGATTGGGAGAACTTTACATCAAATTTAGAAAATTTGAATCATAGGCCAAACACTCATGTGTAACTTGAGGGGGGTAACTCTCAGTATCCTGATAGACATAATTATAAGAAATTATTTTGATCACCATCATATCTCATCGATTAGAATCAATAGAAAATAGAGATAAGTGGGGAGAGATAATAGAGACAATTGTGAATAACTTGATTATCCGAAGAAGAAACTATAGGGAGAGGTACCAAGGCTAGTATAGAAGGTTGAGCCTTTCTCAAGTTGTAAAGATTAAGAAGAATCACTATGATGGATCTATTAATCCATATGATCATGTTGCAAAGCTCAAGAAATTACTAAGGGATGCAGAAGTAGATAACTACTTTTCTCAATATGAGTCTTTTGGGTTAACCTTGATTGGCTTTGCACTCATGTGGTTTGAGACCTTAACTAGAGAAATGTTCAATTGCATTGATGCCTTTCTTGATGATTTTATAGGTGAGTTTTCATAGAGATTTATCAAACATGGCACCTGTACTCATACACAACTTTAAACTATTATACAAAACTTTAAACAAAACCCTAATGAATATGTAAGATTGGTTGCAAAAAGGTTTAAGCAATATCTTGATAGATTTCCTAATCAAGATAGACCCCCATGGAAAAGAAAGCTTCCTTATTCACTGAATGATTTGCAAATGCTTAGTTGAGGACTATGGTATATTGTAGGAGATAAGTGGATCTAGATGAGTGTATCAAAGAGGCTCAGACTTGGATGACAATAGAAGACATGATATCATGTCCATTAAATTCATCTAGTAATATGGAAAACAAGATACATCTCATAAAGAATTTAGCTCAAGCATTTGCTAAACATTTGAGTTTAGGAATGAAGCCATATCCCCCAAAGGCTAAATCCAAATAGAATATGATTTAATCATGGTGGAGAATATCCAAATCAATTTTTCAAAGACCTAAAAATCAGATGTCTAGAGACAAAAGAGTTATCCATTCTGCCCAATTATCAAGCAAAGATAAATAGACCAAAGATTTGATGAAGCTTGTAATTAACTCCATTGCCAAAAAAAATGTAGTTCCAATTATGTGCCAACTGAGAGGAGAATTTAGAGATAGCATTGACTCATTCAATTTCAATGTACATGTATGATTCTAAGGAAATATAATTTGCATCTTACAATGAGCAATATCTAGAAGAAGTTTGGAAATATGCTAGCAACTACGAGTATCAATTCATTACTTATCAAAATAGCAATGGAGATTATGCGATGGACCCTACTACATCTATCTATGTGGAAAATAGGTTCATACCAATTCAAAAACCTCATATGAGGAAAAATCCTAGAAATTTTCAAAGGAAACTTCTTATAGATGTGGGGAAGTTTAGTTTATAAGAGATCGACCAAATCCCCCAACCATGGATGAAACTAAAATTCTAATTTTACAATAAGGGATAACTATACATTTCCTATCATGGAGCATATTAAAAATATAATAAAAAAATATGAAAATCCACTTAGATCTATTATGAGTTTTAGAGCATTTTCTATGTCAAAACTAGATTTTATTGGACTAGTTAAGCCCTTAGATAGAAACCCTCATGTTGATTATATCATAGAGGCAATATTTATTCAAGAAAACAAGTAGAAGCTAAAGCCATAAGAAGAAATGATGTGCATACAATTGCAAATTTTCTCTTTGAGAACATGTTTTCAAGATTTGTCTTATGTGTGGAGATAGTTATTGATAGAGGAACTCATTTTGTATATGAGGTTATATATTTCCTTATGAAAGGGATCATGGTAACCCAAAAGCTGTCAACACCATATCACCCACAAGTTTATGAACTAGTGGAAAGTACAATCAAATTAGTGTGCAATTTACTTGTAAAGATGGTAAATGACAAGGGACCTAATTGGGATAAGAAATTACATCATGATTTTTTTGCATATAGAGTTTCTTATAAAGCCAGTATTAGAACAACAACATTTAATTTGGTGTATGGACAAAATGCTATCTTACCAATGGAAATTGTTTTAGATTCATAGAATGATCACAAGTTAGTTAATAGAGTGGATGACTTGGAGAAATTAGGTGTATCAAGCCTACAATATATAAATGCCTTATATACAATAGAACTCCTATTTTGATTTCATATTAAGGATAAAGATCTCAAGTAGGGAGATATTGTATTAGCATTTATTACCGAAAATTTAGGAAAGAAATTGCACGAGAGAGGACATGTTCCATATGTTTTGAAGATGTTAGCTCCTAGTGGTGGTGCCTAATTGGCCAGTTTGGAAGGAAACATAATGTAAATCATATAACTAGTTGTAGAATCAAGAAGCACTTGGAACCTTGACAGAATAGCAATGGCATAGGATTCAGATAATAGAAAATAAAAAATAAGAGGAAGAGATATTAAAAAACGAATTTTAAGAAAAATCACAATTGAGGATTCAAAACCTCAAGAAAAAAAAACGTAAGACATAAACGAGTCTTGATGTAAAAGTCTATTTTTCTTTTGGAGTGTAATTTTTTGGTTGCATCTCTTGAATTTCTTTGGATTCATTGTTTTGCGTTCTTTTTTATTCATCACTAGATTTCATTCACTATTTATTTGTACATTATGATTTCATTTTATTTCTTGGATTCGTTCATTTTTCTATGTGATCAAGAGATTCACAAGCAAGCATGAAGCATTTTGCACACATCAAAGTAGAGGAATGATATCTTTGATGGGTACAGAACACCTCGGCAATGCATATAATTTCTCATCTTCGGGACAACAACCTTAACATAGTGCCAAGTTATGCATAATTAAATCAAGCATCCAAAAACTTGTTGATAGAGAACAATATCAAATGAATGAAACCTCAATCCTAAACCTATTTCCATGGAAGTGGTAATAGGTTTGGAATCTTCAAGGCCTAAGCTTTGCAATAATGTGTCAATGTACCTTGTTTGAAAGAAAGCTATTTCCCATCAACTTGCATAAATTGAATGCCCAAATAATGATGCAAATGCCCCAAATCAGACATCTCAAAAGTGGCATGCATATCAAACTTAAATTTAGAAATATGCTTCTTGTTAGGATACTTAAACAACTTATCATCAGCATATATAACAACGATGAGAAGTACATCATCTACATGCTAAACATATAAATTGCTCTTATTTTGAATGTTCTCAAATCATTGTGCTAGCAAGTAGGCATGCATCTTTTCATACCAAGCATTTGGTGCTTGCTTCAATCCATACAATGCCTTTTTCAACCGGCACACTTTGTTTTCATGCCCTTTTTGCACAAAACCATGGAGCTGAAATAACACACTTTATGTAGATCACCATTCAAAAATGCAATTTCAATGTCCAAATGATGTACATTCTGACCATGATGAGCTACGTGCACATTTGCTATGAATAGTGGTCATTCAATACTTGGGTAGAAAACTTCTAATCAGAATCAATGCATTACTGTTGAGCATACTCTTTGGAAAAAATCCTATCCTTATTACTATCAAATGTTCCATCAAGCTTATGTTTATAGTGCACCTCAAAGTGCTTTGTGTGATTATGGAACACATGGTTCCTTGCAATTGCCAATGTGCTCTGATTGTCGATAAAGATGGTGGTGGCAGAAGAGTGACCAACATCCAAATCAACCAAAAGGCATCTGAGCCACAAACTCAATAGTTGTTGTGAAAGCTGCCCTATACTCAACCTCACAACTAGAAGTGGCCATACTAGGTTGCTTCTTGCTCAACCATGATATGCATGAGCTACCAGGCATGAAGCAAAAACCATTGGTGGAAACATGAGTGCCATAGCAATAAGCCCAATGTGAGTAAAAAAAGCACCTAAATCTAGCGATAATGATCCCCCCGATAAAACAATCCAAGTAGTCAAGTACCACTGAAGTAGTGAAAGATATGCTTAAGTGCCTATCGATGCTTGACACTTGGGCAATGCATAAACCTGCTCATCTAAGAGAAAAAAAACTCAAAATTAGGCCATGTTATGCACGAGTAAATCAAGCATCTGACAACCTACTGATAGAGAACAACATCAAATGCATCTCCAACATCATGAACACTCAACCATAAAATTTTTTCCATGGGAGTGGCAATGGTTTTGCAATCTTCAAGGCCAAAATGATGGGAGAATGTGTCAATATATTTTGTTTGACACAAAGCTATTCCTCCATCAACTTGCATAAAGTGAATTCCCAAATAATGATGCAAATGCCCCAAATTTGACATCTCAAAAGAGCCATGAAAATCAACCTTAAGTTCACTATGCTTCTGATTAGACCAATGAGTTACATGTCATAAACATATACAACAGTGATCAAAAGTACATCATCTGCACAGTTAACATATATAGTGCTCTCAATTGGACTGTTCTCAAAACCATGTATGAACAAGTATGTATGTATCTTTTCAAACCAAGCACAGGGTGCTTGCTTCAAACCATATAATTCATTTTTCAACATGTGCACTTTGTTTTCATTCCCTTTTTGCACAAAGCCATGAGGAAAAATAATTACACTTCTTCATATAATTCACCATTCAAAAATGCAGTTTTCATGTCCAGCTGATATACATTCCAACAATGATGAGCTTCAAGTGCACATATGCTATGAACGGTGGTCATTTCGCATGTGGAGCATATGTCTCATCAAAATTAATTCCTCTCTCTTGAGCATAACTTTGGCAACAAGCCTAGCCTTATACTTTTTAGCTACTCCATTAGGCTTATGTTTCAGCTTGTATACCCATTTAGTACCAATGGCCTTTTTGCGTGGAGGAAAATCACATAAAAAGCAAGTACCATTCTTCATAATAGCATCATATTTTGATTGCAAAGCATCCATCCAACTTTTTGAATTTTGTGCTTCCTCAAAAGAAATATTCTCATTCTCATCACAAAGCCTAATGACAACTATTGCATAGCAATCTGATGCAAAGGAAGCACTATGAGAGGTTGAATGAGTATGATATGTCAATGGTGCATCTAACTCAATATCTCTCATGGTTTTCACCAACCATTTAGGCATAGTTTTTGACTCCTCTATATCAATCCTCTCATCAACAAGTGCATCATGTAAAATTTCATTAGAAATGGAATGATCTACATCATTACTTGAAACCTATAAAGGTTGAGAAATTGCCTCATTTGGACCAACATAACTTTCCACCTATAAAAAGAGAGGTAGCAAATTGTCATACACATCTTTAGATCTAATTGATGTCTCCTTGTTACATGAAAGTAATGGCAAAATTGCATCTTCCACAAAAACAACATCACGGCTAACCAAAATACATTTAGTATGTGGATGATAAAGATGATAGCCTTTGCTTTTAGAACTGTACAAAAAAAAAACATTCCACTCCTTTATCATCCAATTTTTTGCATTGTTGTTCACGCACTAATGCATATGCTAGACAACCAAGGACATGTAGATGAGCAACTGATCACTTGTGACCATGCCAAGCTCCATATGGAGTGATCGATTGTAGTTCTTTGGTGGTGATACACACATAACAACTTCAAGCAAGAAGTTGTGTGGTAAAGCTTGACTTTGGCCATACACCTCACCATTTCCATGAGAGACCTATTCTTTCTTCAACAACTCAATTTTATTGAGGTGTATATGACATTATACATTGATGTGTAGCAAAGTTCAGATGACCAAAGCATGCATGCCAAAGTTTTGCATATGAGATGGCTTGAAAATCTTGAACTAAACATGCTAAATCATTCTTAGAAATCATAATGTTCTAAGAGCTTATATAGACCATGATATAAAATGCTTGAAGCAACAATAACATCACCATTTAAGAGATCATGAACTGAACATTTGTCATCAACAAATTTGACAACCAAGACAATGTTGGATAATGCTAAAAATGAAAGCATATTTTCTTGATCCATGGAACATATAAAGCATCTGACAATGTGAAATAACTACCATCGACAATAATTAGAATGACCTTACCAACTCCCATTACAAGATAAGAGGAGGTTTTTAGCACATGTGAGGGTATTCCTTGTAGGGGCAAGCTCAAGTGAACTAAAGAAATTGCATTGTGAGATTATATGTTTGGTTGCCCCACTATCAAAGTACGAAACATCTGAATCTACGACAAACATGCACTACTCATGAGACGATGGGTCATATCTTCAAAGAGGAGTAAATGTCCATTCTTCATTTTGAACAAGTAAGTTTTTAAAGAAGAAGGAAAATCAAGGAAGAGGTCCCTTTCATGGTAGATAACAATGGGGTGGAATGCACTTCAAAGAAAGAGAATATTGAGTTTAATAACCAACCACTTCACTCAACTCATGGGGCTCTCCACATTGCTCACTTCTCGGAGGCAGGATTGCATGGCTCCCATCTTGAGGATCAGATAAGAAAGAATTATGCGAAACATCATGCATCTTCTCAACTCCCCTATCACTATCACTGAGATTTTAGAAGTTATTGATGCTCTCCCTTGTGGAAAAAGCTCGAGTCTGGATGGTCTTACCAATGAGTTCTTCAAGACTTTCCCTAGTGGAAAAAGCTCGAGTCTGGATGGTCTTACCAATGAGTAAAACCCCTACTTTTGGTGTGGAAGGATGCCTTACACTTTGGTGTGGTTTATAAATTTCTCAACAAAGGGGTGATTAAGCTAATTCACAAAAAAGATAGTAAAAATAGGATTGAAAATTGGCAGCCCTTACTATGTTGCCAATTGGTTATAAGGTCTTCGCTAAGGTTCCTGCGAATCGCATTACCTTCCATCTATGCTCATGGATCAATGAGGACCAAAACGGATTCATAAAGGGAAGATCCATCTTGGAGGCTATTATTGATGCGTGGGAAGGCCTAGAGTTTGCTAAGGAATCTTCCCAAGATGTCCTCTTCAACAAGATCGATTTTGACAAAGCATACGATCGCCTAGAGTGGGATTTCATTTTGCAATCCCTCAAAGACATAGGTTGTGGACCTAAATTCATCAACATGATCTCTACAATTATGGAAAATGCCTTGGCTTGAATTAATATCGATGGCCAACTCTCTCAAGAAACGAGGTTAAGACTGTCTATTAGATAGGGTTGTCCTACCACTTCTCTTCTTTTTTCCATTGCCAGCGATGGCCTTAGTTTCTTGGTTAACCATCAGGCCCTTTTAGGAAAGATCCAAGGCCTTGGACTCCCTAGTATTCGAAACCAAATGCTAATGATTTTGTGCATAATGAACCTAATAGTGTCAACACCTTCTTGGAATGCCTTAATGTTTTTTGCACTACATCTGGATCTAAAATAAATGACTCCAAAATTGCTTTCAAGGTCATTTTGGGGTCCTCTCAATTCTTGAATAATTAGGTATGTAAATAATTAAACAGTGGTCATATTTTTTGGCTCCTTAGTATTCTGGTGGGTTTTGGAGTTTCCATGGGTCAGTGTTGGAATTGGATTCTAGACAAAATGGATACTAAATTTGACTACTGGAAAGGCATGCAAATCAATCTGGTGGGGCATGCTATGGTGATCAACAACTTCCTCATTTCATCTATCATATATTTTCTTGCATGTTGGAGACCAAAGGACAATGAATTAGTGAAGCTTGAAAGTACTTGTAGAAATTTCCTCTAGACTGGTGATCCCAATAAGAGCGGTGTGCCCAAGATCAAGTGGGCCTTGTGTATTGACCAGAAAGAGTCTGATAGATCGGGCATTCTAGATGTGGGAGGTATGGTAGATAAATTGGCTACCAAGTGGTTGATCAAACCGTGGTGCAATGTGGAAGCTTCTTGGGCAAAAATAATTCTCAAAGATAAATCCTTTGTTAAGATCCAGGGATCCCCTAGGTGGAAGGATCTCGATCTAATCACCTTGATGTTTTCTCAGTGTCGAGGGACTCTGAAAGGTTATGACCTTGTTTTCTTCATATGGAAGAGTTGGAACAAGATGAAACCATATATCAAGGTTAATGAACATTGGAAATGGGCAGCTAGGATGAGGCAAAATGATTCTATTTGGTTTTCTATTAAGGGAATCAAAGAAGTTGAATTGGAGGACATCCAAAAAAAAAGAAGCTACGAAATGAAGGTTTTAGCAAGTGGAAACATCTATGGAACCATGATAGAGGCCATTGGATAAGATTTGAGGACATAGACATTGTTAGGAGAATTGACTTTGATGATTGGTGCCTTCTCAAATGGACCACTGGTAATATATTGGATAAAATTTTGAGGTTCCATAAGCACCTTGACTTGCATATCTCCCTTAACAAGAGGTGGTGTCATAACTGCTCTATCATCACATGGCAACTCATGTGCAAGGACTTGTGACATCCTCTCATTGAGAACAAAAAATCAATTCTTATGTGGCAAATCCTCCATCATGGAACCTTGACCAATGCCAAAGTTAATAAAATATGTGGGGCCCCTCAGTGGTGTAAGCATTACATTCCAGTATGAGATGACCTTGGCCATCTCTTCTTCTCTCGTGGGTGTTAAGTAGAAGAATATGTAATTGTAAAAAATCTCTGCCTTTCAAGCACCATAGGATGTTTGTCTTGGAAAACAACAAGATTAAAAGCAAGTGGGTTCCTCATGAGGACGACAAAAAAATCCTTAAACTTCTCAAAAACCCTCTTTAAAATGTTGGTCACCCGTCAAATCTTATATATGCACGGTTTCCTATTAGTTTTTTTCGTCTGATCTATCGTGCCTCCTGACCATTATACCCCTTCTCTTTATGATATAGGGGATCCCAAGGGCATTAAGACCATTCACTGTATAATTTTTCTTTTATTAATTCAAGCATGGGAGAGTGGGCTTTGGATGAACTTCATTTTGAAAATGAAAAGCTTAATAGACTTCCTTTTAGGTCTAGAGGCTTCTGCAACAACAATCCAACCTCTGTCTTCTTTGCCTCTTTTGCAGCCAGTTTAGGACAACTCTTTATGACATGATAATTTGCCTTATAATATTTGCAAAACTATTTTTTATTTTTTGTTTTTGTCTCAGCTTTTTCTTCCTTTAACTTAAGAACATTTCTACTTACTAGTAGATGAGCTTCATTTACCTTTTCCCTTCTGAATAGCTAAGAAAGCTTGATCTTCAACATGCATAATTGACCTATTCTGCTTGGACTCATTGTCCTGCAACAAAATAGAGATTAACTCCTCAAATGTTAAGGCATTTGGATTTCCTTTCATCGTCACTTGAAGAATAGAAGCAAAACCATCATGTTGCAAAATAGAGACTAACTCCTCAAATGTTAAGGCATTTGGATTTCTTGTTGGGTGTTTGTAGAAGTGTGAGAGGCACACGAGAAGCACACACAAGGAGCACAAATGTAGCAAGACACACAGAGAAGACGATGGCTGGAATAGCACTCTCTACTAACAATGAACTTAACTAAAGTAAGAGCTGAATAATATCCCTAAGTACAAAGTACCACCACATATGAGTAAATCATGTATGTGGTAACATGGGAAAAAATCTCTAACCAGCACTAGAGTAAAAAGTGCCCATGTATAGGGAAAAGGTTCACATAAAAGCTACTCGAGGAACACATAAGTGTAACAAACCCCCTTGGAGCTAATGATGTGAACACATACAGGGAGTGACAGATCAGCCCCCACAAGATAATAAGCCTAAAGCTTTGCGAAAAGCTTCAAACTTTTCCCGTGGAAGAGCTTTGGTGAATATGTCTGCCAGATTATCTTCTGTAGGCACATATACCAAATCAATATCTCCTGCGTGAAGGCGCTCTCTCACATAGTGATAATGCACCTCAATATGTTTGGTCTGTGCATGAAACACTGGGTTTTGTGCAACAGCCAAAGCACTCTGACTATCAATGAGCTTATGTGTAGCACCATCAATCTCCATGCAAAGATCCATCAATAGGTGTCTCAGCCATATACACTCCACTGTACCTGTAAAAGCTGCCCTGTACTCAGCTTCACAACTCAAAGTCGCCATTGTAGGTTGCTTCTTACTCAACCAAGATTTTCATGAGTCTCCAAGGAAAAAGCAATAACCACTAGTGGACACGCGAGTATCATAACAACCAGCCCAATCACTATCTGTAAAAGCATGCAAGCATGGCTGAATATCTCTTCCATAAAAGAGACCTAAGCTCAAAGTGCCTCTGAGATATCTAAACACATGTTTTACCGCTTGTCAATGCTTAGTGTCAGGGCTATGCATGAACCGACTCAACTGGGAAACTGCATACTATATATCCGGCCTTGTGTTGCATGCATATATAAGACATCCCATAGCTTGCTGACAAAGAGAAGTGTCAAATGCATCACTGGAATCCTCAACTGAGAACCTAAATCCTATCTCAACTAGTGTGGAAACTAGCTTACAATCCTCAAAGTCAAAATGCTGAAGTAGTTTTTCAACATACTTTGCTTGATGCATAACAATCCCCCCCTCAACAGATACAAATTGGATGCCAAGATAGTAGCTCAAAAGTTCAAGATAAGTGATATCAAAAGTATGCTGCAAATCAGCCATAAGAATGTCAAGTTTTGCATCACATGACCCATTCAAGAGTATGTCATTGACATAAAGAACAAACATTATAAGATCAGCCCCATTTTTGCATGCATAGAGTGTGCTTTCAATCGGACTACATGTGTGTTACCGTTAGTGTCCATCTGAAAGGCCAAATGGCCACCAGACACTTCTTTGTAGATGTTCTTTAATAAAACATATAGTGGCCTGGTCAGTCACAGACTGTAAGTTCGACCACATTTGTAAGACCTAAGAAGTCTGTCTTTGTGCTCCCTGTGTACTATGTTTTTTGCATATTCTACAACCTCAGTGCAGAGTACTGTGTGCGGCTTTAGGAGCTCTAATTTCTACTCCGAGGATATAGTCCTAAAGCTCTCGATAAAGAGAGCGCACTGTGGTGCATCGCCATCAAAACCCTTCACTAGTATTAGAGAAGTTCGACACAAAAGCTTTGTTCCTTTTGTGCGAGCAAAGCGAGCACCCCTTGGCTTTCTCCAAGGCTTACGACTAAGGTGGCGATCAAGGCATAGACCTTGGCATACCTTGTCATCCGAGTCACCAAAGTCATTGTTGGCACCATTGGCTTCACGCGAGGGAGGACCTCAATGATCAAGGAAGATAGAGGTTCTTGGTACTTCCTAGGAGGTCACCCATCCCACTACTATTCCCCCTAGAGCTTGCTTAACCGTGGCAATCTCTTGCCACTAAGCTACACTCTTGTGGTGTCTGAAGAAGGGGAAAGGTTGAGGTTGACATTACCTTGAACATGTTTTGGTCCCTCAAAGCTTCATTCTTCGCTTTCAAAGCCTATTTTTGAAGCATCTTTGGTGTGTCTTTTGGAGCCATTTTGGAGTACTTTTGCACATAGTTCTCTTCACACAAGTCCAAGAACATCAAGAAGAGTGTTTGTTGTACTTCTCTGACAAATAAATATCAACCATCGACATTGTGTTTTCAGCCACACTCCTAAAACTACAAGTTTCTTGAAAGGTTTTCAGTTTTGGTGGGAGCAGCCACTGCAAATTTATGTAGGTTTTCTGGGCTTAAAATATCAGAGTTGACAGACACTTGCAGGTGTTATTGGCTAGTTTTTGGGATGTGTATTCAGCCTTTTAGTGTCATCTTACTCCATATATTGAGCACATACACACCATGTATGCTTCTATGGATACCACTTATGTACGTCCATGTGGTCATTGATATAGTGATAACATTTTTGCATAAAGCTTTTTACGTTTGATAAAGAAGGACGTGGTGAGGTTTTCTTAACTGGGAGACACCTAGATGTCGGGATCTCTTTGGTGATGTAGGTGGAAGACTTACCCAGCCTTGCCATAGGAGATGTATGATAATTGTTCATAGGTCCTCGATAAGCCTAGTTGGCTTCTGTTGGGTAACTGATTATATGCAGTGGAGTGAGTGATTCACTAAGCATGAAAACATGTCAGTATTTGTAGTTTTATGATATTTTGACACTCTTCATATGCTCATTTTGCAGAGGATATTTTGGGAAAATTTTTCCAGATTTTTGGTTTAGCCAACTATATAGTGGTTGATTTACTCCTTGATACACTTATTCGTTGGTGTTTGGACTCTTCTAGCTCCATTATCATTCTATCTAGTTCTCTACCATCATGGCATCAGAGGCACATCTCGTGGATCAGGGTCTAGTGCCACTGTTCCGAGAAGGAACTATAACTTGCAGGGCAAAGACCATTTTGAGATCCGAAAATTTGATGGCACAAACTTTGCTCGATGGAAGAATCAGATTACAGATGTGCCGATTCAAAGGAGGCGATGGAAGCCAGTAAATGGGATTTCAAAGAAGCCTACTGACATGGATGAAGATGATTGGGATGAGTAAGATGAAATGGCCAAGTCTACCATTCGCTTGCACCTAGAAGATAGTGTTTACTTTACAGTATTAGAATGTGAAAGTGCAGAGGATCTTTGGAAGAAGTTACGCAATACATATGAAAAAGAGACGGCATCAAATAAGTGTATCTGATGAGAGAATTATATGACCTTCGCATGAAGGACACAGATAGTGTTGCTGCTCATCTAAATGAGTTTGAGGCTATATTCTCCCAGTTACAGGCTCAAAAAATGGATATGGATAATGAGATGAAAGCAGTATTGTTGTTATGTACCCTACCATCATTATGGGATACATTCTGCACAGCTATTAGCAATAGTGCACCTGGTGGTAAACTCGACTATGATGACATATGTGGAGCACTCTTGAGTGAGGAGATTCATAGAAAATCTATGGTTGGCACTCAGAGTGGAGATGCATATAATGTTCATGATTCTTACCAATGAAATATTCAAAAGAAGTGGCTCTTCATTACATGTTGTAGCAATAAGAGAATAATCCACAAAATTACTTGATTCATGGTGAGAGCTTGATCTTGTTCTACCAAGTAAAGGTGCACTCAAATTGATGTCCTGCAAAGTTTGTTTTAGCCACTTTGGCATAGATTGTGCACTCTTGATAGACATGCATTCATTATCTAATACATCTTCAACATGCACATCATGCGTGGGCTGAATTTCATGCTCATTTTCAGCCATATTTTGATGCAAATGTTCAGCCATATGTGGCTAGAAATTTCCAGTAGTTTTGACCATTTTTGGCTGAAAAATTTCAGCCATGTTTGGCTGGAAATTCTCTGCATTTTCAGCCCTATTTGGATGGAATTTTTAAGCTCTTTGAGCCTAAGTTGGCTGGTCTACATGGCCATAGTCAAGCGCACCATTTTGGAACAAAGGCATGAGTGTATCGAACACATCTTGTGAGCTAAGCATTGGCTATTTTTACATTCAAGTAGAGGGAAAACTGAATTTTCAACAAATACCACATCTCGACTCACAATAATTGTGTTCTTCAATGGATGATACAAATGATATCCCTTACTTTCAGCACTATAACCAACAAATATACATTTCTTTACCTTTTCATGAAGTTTGTGACGTTGTTGTGATGGCACAAGAGCATATGCCAAACAACCAAACACACACATATGACTAACCATAGGCTTATGACCATTCCAAGCTTCATAAGGAGTGATGACTCTCAATGCTTTTGTACGGCAGCAATTCAACACATAGTTTGCACACATGGCCGCGTCCATCCCAAACTTATCAGGAAGATGCTTTCCTTTAACCATACATCGTGATATTTCAAGTAGAGTTCTATTTTTACGCTTGGCAACACTATTTTGTTGAGGTGTATATGGCACCATACATTGGTGTGAAATACCTCTTTCATGAAGAAAAGCATTAAACTCATGTGACATGTATTCACCACCACGATCCGTGCGTAGAGTCAAAAGCTTTTGTGAAGAAAAATTTTCAGCCATATCTAAAAATGCTCTGAAACAAGAAAATACCTCATTCTTTGCTTTCATAGGATACACCCATGTATGGCAAGTAGAATCATCAATGAAGGTAACAAAATATACATGATTCCCAAAAGATGGAGTCTTGACGGGACCACATAGATCACTATGAACAAGCTTCAATTTTCTTGTAGTGTGTGTATGACTATCTTTTGGAAAAGAAACACGATGCATTTTTCCAAGAATGCAACCTTCACATGCATGCTTTTCAATGGACTCAAGTGTAGGAAAACCAATTACCATGTCCTTCTTTTGCAAGTAAAGCAAACTATTGAAGTTCAAGTGACCAAAAAGAGCATGTCAAAGCTCCATTTCAGCCATGGAAGAAGTATGAGCAACCAACGCATTCGAGGCAGCCCTCTTGTATGTTTCCATGCGATACAAACCATTACATAATGTACCAAACATCAGGATAATATCGCCATTGCTGAAATCATGAACCATACACTTATCATCAACAAAGTGTACATGAAGTTTAACTTTGGCAATCAACGGAACTGAAATTAAGTTCTTCTTGATACTGGGCACATACATTGCATTTTTCAAGAGAATCACACCTCGATTTGTAGCCGTAATCTCAATTTCTCCTACTCTAATGATAGGAAAGAGGCAAAAAATCTTTTGCATGATGTTATGTGCTTTAAAGCACCACTATCAAAGAACCAATCGGATTCCACCTCACTCACAACCATACATTTAGAATGCAAAGATGCATCATAATGACAAGCTTCATCATTCTTTACATTTGCTAAATTTTCAACAATAGACATGCCGTATTCCTTCTTCTTTTCATTGAGTTTAGCAAGCTTTCTACATTCATCATTCCGGCAATATTTGCATCTCTTCTTCTTTTGCAAATCCGCATTATTAGAGGAATGAGTGGAAGAGGAAGCTTGAAGCTTTGGTTTTCATGAACCCAAAGCTGAGCAATACTTCCTTTTCCTCTTTTGTGAGATAGAAAGTGCTTGCGTTCCCTCAATCAAACCACTCCTATTCACTCCAGATTGCTCTTCTTGCAAAAGAAGAGACACAACCTCATCAAATGCATACATATTAGGATTCCCTTTTGCAACCAAATGGAGAGTAGTAGCAAAGCTTTGAAAAGATTCCAGTAATCCTTTCAACAATGTAGAAATGAGTGATTTGCACTGTTAAAAGTGCACGCGCATCACGACGTGAAAAATCAAAACTTGAGAAGGAGCTGAACCTGCTCTGATATGTTGATATATTTAGGTAGTGATGTGTGTGAACACACTAGGACCGCCGGGGCACTTTTTTCCCTCTTAAGGAGGTTTTCTTCCCCCGGCTTGTATATACGCCTATTGCCCTAATGGGCTACTTATCTTTGTACATTCTCTAGTAATACATTCAGTATTGTGTGTTTGTGCTCCAAGCTTCTTCTTCTTCCTTGTGTTGTTCGCATGCTTCTGCAGACGTGTATCTCCAACAATTGGTATCAGAGCAGGTCGTCGCTTCATCTACGCCGTCCACACTCCTTCGTTTGCAGTCTCAGAATCGCACGAATGTTGGTGAGCATACTCAGCATGTTTCCGAGATCAAAACAGCTTCTCTTTGCCATGCCGAAATCGCAATCTGAGCTCGTTTTGGTCTCCGAACGCACTATCGCAGCGCTTATGCAGGCTATTTCATCTTTTTGTGCCAAAGGTATATACCTGTTTCTGTTCGTCAATATAAGCATCTCAAAGTCTGCTACAGGTTTAGCAGAACTTGTCTGGGTAGTTTTGTTCAACTTTTTGAGATACAGTCAATTTTTTGCATCAAGGTATTTTAGTCACCAGCCATGGCTGAAAGCAGTGATGTATTCCGTATGTTGGATGTTGAGGATAAGTTGGATGGTACCAACTACCCATTATGGGCTTATATGATGCGACATGTATTGGTTGCAAAAGGATTGTGGAACATTCTGCAGGGTGTTGAAAGACGTCCTGTTACACCTGTAACAACAGGTACTGCGAATACAGGTGCTCGAGCTGATGAAGATGGTGTCGAAGATGATATTGTGCAGATTCCTATTCGTGCTACTATTTCTACTGCACCTACTACAGAGCAGATTTGTTGGGATGGCAGAGATGCCCAGGCACATGCATTGATAGCTTTGTCTGTCAAACGTGTCATTATTCCTCATATTCGCTCTTGCAGAACAGCTAGGGATGCTTAGGATACACTTACCACATTGTACCAAGCTAGGAATGAGGCTTGTGTTGCTTACCTCCGAAAACAGTTGGAGAGTGAGCACATGAATGAAGGTGATTCTATGGACAGTTTCCTAACGAAGATCAAATATTTGAAGGAACAGTTGATTTCTGTTGATGAGGTTATACTAGATAGATCACTTGTGCATACCGTTCTTTATGGTCTTCCTGATTCATATCAGAGTTTTGCTTCTACTCTTCGGTTGATGATGAAAGGGAATCCGAATGCCTTATCATTTGAGGAGTTAGTCTCTGTTCTGTTGCAGGAAGATCAATCTAGGCAGAACAGATCCATTATGCGTGTTGCAGATCAAGCTTTCCTGACTAGTCAGAAGGGCAAAGGAAAATGGAGCTCTTCTACTAGTAAGCAGAAATCTGCAAATGCTACACATTCGAAGAACTGGGATAAAGATGAGAAGAACTCAGAAAAGCAGAAATTTTTTTGCAAGTACTGTAAAGGGAATGATCATATCATAAAGAACTGTCCAAAACTGGCTGCAAAAGAGGCAAAAATGCATGCTTTGGTCATCTAAATTTTGCTAGTTGCTATGCCTGCAGAAATCTGATATGGTGCCTTCTTTGCCCAAGCTTGAGGCACCTGGAAAACATGTATGTGAAGGCTGTATTTTGGGCAAACTGCAGCGTTCCTCCTTTCCAAAAGATGGTTCAGTTCGGGCTACACAGAAATTGTAGCTTGTGCATAGTGATGTCTGTGGTCCTATGCAGACACCTTCTTTTGGAAACTATCTTTACTTCGTGACTTTCATTGATGATTTTTCCAGGCATGCATGGGTATATCCATTGAAGGCAATGTCCGAAGTGTTTTTGTGCTTCAAATAGTTTTTGGTTTTGGCTGAAAATATATCAGCATGTAAAATGGGCACCCTCCGTTCTGATCGAGGGGGGGAATATATGTCTTCTGATTTTAATGCATTTCTGGTTGAACGTGGGATAAAACACCAGTGTACAGTGTCGTATACACCTCAACAGAATGGAGTTGTTGAACGAAAGAATAGGTCACTCATGGAGATGGCGAGGTGTATGGTCAAGAGTCAGGCTTTACCACATAGTTTCTGGCTTGAGGCTGTCATGTGTGCAGCATATGTACTTAACAGGTGTCCCACTAAAGCACTCCAGTCTATCACTCCATATGAGGCTTGGCATGACCGCAAGCCATCTGTTGCTCATTTGCGTGTTTTTGGTTGTTTGGCATATGCATTAGTGCCTGAACAACATCACAAAAAATTGGATGATAAGGCAGTAAAATGTTTTTTTGTTGGGTACAGTTCTGAAAGTAAAGGCTATCGTCTATATCATCCACAGACTAAACACATTATGGTTAGCCGTGATGTTGTTTTTGTGGAAGATGCTATTCAGCCATTGCTTTCATGTACCAAGGAGACATCTGTTAGCTCCAAAGACATGTATGATACTTTGATGCCTCTTTTTACAGGTGGACAGTCTAGTGCTGGTCCTAATGAGGCAACTTCTCAGCCTTTGCAGGTTTCATGTGATGATGCAAATAATTCTATTTCTGATGCAGATGTACATGGTGCACTTATTGATGAGAGAGCTGATATTGAGCAGGCAAGAACTATGCCAAAATGGCTGGTGCAGACTTTGCATGACAGCAAATTAGATGCACCTCTGTCATATCGTACTCGTTCAGGCTCTCATACTACCTCTTTTGCATCAGATTGCTATGCTATGGCTGCATCTAGTCTTTGTGATGAGAATGAGCCTGTTTCGTTTGATGAAGCACAAAATTCAGAAAATTGGATGGATGCTATGCAATCTCAATATGATGCTATAATGAAGAATGGTACTTGGTCTTTATGTGACTTGCCTCCTGGCAAGAAGGCCATTGGCACTAGGTGGGTATACAAGTTGACGCGTAAACCTGATGGTACAGTGGACAGGTATAAGGCTAGGCTTGTTGCAAAGGGTTATGCGCAGGAAAGAGGCATTGATTTCGATGAGACCTTTGCACCTACATGCCGTATGACTACTGTTCGGAGCATTTGTGCACTTGCAGCCCATCATGGTTGGAATGTACATCAGTTGGACATTAAAACAGCATTTCTGAATGGTGACTTGCATGAATAAGTGTATGTTTTTCAACCCCGTGGCTTTGTGCAGAAAGGGCATGAAAACCAGGTGTGCAGGTTAAAGAAGGCATTATATGGTTTAAAGCAAGCACCATGTGCTTGGTATGAGAAGATACATGCCTATCTGGTTGCACATGGTTTTGAGAACATTCCAATTGAAAGCACCTTATATGTTAAGCGTGCTAATGATGTGCTTCTGATCATTGTTGTCTATGTTGATGACATGCTGCTCACTGGTCCTATTGAGAAACATATTGTTGATTTCTAGGCTGATTTGCATGCCTCATTTGAGATGTCTGATTTGGGGCATTTGCATCACTATTTGGGCATTCAGTTCATGCAAGTTGATGGTGGAATGGCTTTGTGTCATACGAAATATATTGACACATTATTGCAGCATTTTGGCCTTGAAGACTGTAAGCCTATTGCCACTCCTATGGAGACAAGTTTACGATTGAGTCTTCATGATGCTGGAGATGCATTTGATGTTGTTCTCTATCAGCAGGTTGTTGGATGCTTGATTTACTTATGCATTACTCGGCAAGATATTCAGTTTGTTGTGTCACAGATGAGCAGGTTTATGCATTGCCCAGGATTCACGCATTGGAAGGCGGTTAAGTGCATCTTTCGCTACTTGAGTGGTACTCGGCTACTTGGGTTGTTTTATCCCAAGGGGGGATCACTATCGCCAGATTTGCATGCTTTTTCTGACTCAGATTGGGCTCGTTGCTATGACACTCGTGTGTCCACCAGTGGTTTTTGCTTTATGCTTGGTAGCTCATGTATATCTTGGTTGAGCAAGAAGCAGCCTACTATGGCCACTTCCAATTGTGAGGCTGAGTATAGGGAAGCTTTCACAGTGACTGTTGAGTGTGTGTGGCTAAGACTCCTTATGGCTGATTTGGGTGTTGGCCAGTCTTCTGCCATCATCATCTTCACTGACAGTCAGAGCGCATTGGCAGTTGCGAGGAACCCTATGTTCCATGCTCGCACTAAGCACATTGAGGTGCATTATCACTATGTCAGGGAGAGGTTCTCTGCTGGGGAGATCAGCTTGGCATACCACGCAGGAGAACATAGCAGACCTTTTCACGAAGGCTCTGCCTAGGGAGAAGTTTGAAGCTTTTTGCAAAGCTTTGGGCTTACTTCCTTTTGTGGAGTGATTTCCACATAGCTTGGCACTTCCTTATACATGAGTGCCAGCTCCTTGTTCACCGCATCACTCCCAGGGGGGATTTGTTGATATATTTAGGTAGTGATGTGTGTGAACACACTAGGACCGCCGGGGCACTTTTTTCCCTCTTTAGGAGGTTTTTTTCCCCCAGCTTGTATATACGCCTATTGCCCTAATGGGCTACTTATCTTTGTACATTCTCTAGTAATACATTCAGTATTGTGTGTTTCTGATCCAAGCTTCTTCTTCTTCCTTGTGTTGTTCGTGTGCTTCTGCAGACATCTATCTCCAACATGATACCACTATTGGGTGTGTGTAGAAGTGTGAGAGACACATGAGAAGCACACACAAGGAGCACAAACGCAGCAAGGCACATGGAGAATATGATGGTTGGAATAGCACTCTCTATCGACAATGAACTGAACTGAAGTAAGAGCTGAATAATATCCCTAAGTACAAAGTACCACCACATATGAGTAAATCTTGTATGTGGTAACATGGATAAAAACCCTCTAGCCAGCACTAGAGTAAAAAGTGCCCATGTATAGGGAAAAGGTTCACATCAAAGCTACTCGAGGAACACATAAGTGTAACATTTCTTTCATCATCACTTGAAGAATAGAAGCAAAACCCTCATATATATCTAGACGACCATTAAGAACAATCTACACAAGTTAAATATCTGGAAAGACTTCATCAACAAAAAAGAAATGCTCCTTCAAATCTCTAATGTTTGTCAAAAAAGTGTCCATAGAATCTCCTTCATTCATATGCTCACTCTCCACTTGTTTTTGGAGGTAAGAAACACAAGCTTTATTTCTTGCATGATATAAAGTTATAAGTGTATTCCAAGCATCGCAAGCATCCTTTGTTATCTTTTAGGAGTGAATGTCAAAGATAATGGCACGTTTGACAGGCAAAGCTATCAATGCATGAGCTCGAGCATCTCTAGCATCCCAATGAAGTTGCTTTGCAGTAGGTTTAATATGAACCACAACATTACAAGGAGATTGAAGATCATCATCTTTAATGCCATTTGCATCACCTTCAATAACTGTATTTGTAGGTATAGTAAGACATTTTCCAATGCCCTACACAATAACCCACAACCTTGTTTCTACCAGTACATGATGTATCATATATTCCCAAAATAGGTGACTAGTACCATCCAACATATCCCACAATAGCCAACATTTGAAATTCATCACTGCTTTCACAATGGCCAGTGACTAAATACACTGATGCAAAAAAATGATTATATCTCAAAAAGTTGAGCAAAAACACCTTGTTGATCGCTACGAAATGTGTAATAGAATTTAAGGTGTTTGTAATGGTGAATCAAAACCTGTATGTATGTTTGGCACAAAGGAAAAAATTACATGCATAGTCATCGTGATAGTGTGTTCGGAGGCCAAAACATGCTTTCATCAAAATTTCAATGAGCTCCTAATCGCCTCGTGTACTCTCACCAGTAGTTTGTGTGATTATGAGATCGTGATCAGAGGGGTATAGATGACACCCTAAATGAAGTGGTGACCTACTTTGTTACCAATTGTTGGAGTTCGAGGTATCTAGAAGCCCACAAATAACACAAGGAATACCACACAATACATAATGTATCACCAAGTGAACGTACAAAGATACTTGAAACTATAGGGTTATATGTGTATATACAAGCTGCCGAAAAGAAACCTCCTAAAGAGGGAAAAGAGTGTTGGAGTTTGAGGTCTACAGAAGCATGCAAAAAACACAAGAAAGAAGAAGCTTGGATCACAACACACAAGACTGAATGTATTACCAAGAGAATGTACAAAGATAAGTGACCCGTTATGGTTAAAGGCATATATACAAGCCGGGGGGTGTAGCTCAAGCGTAAGCACCACCTCCTTTACTTGTCAATCCGCGGAGACGTGAGGACCGGTATGAAGACCACGAGCAAGTGTAGGCACAAGTGCGTGAGTGAAAGCACACAAACATGCACACACATACACACACACGCGCACAAAGTAAGATCAAAGAGAGGAACAATGGAAAGCTTAGATTGCCAAAGAGTTCTCTTGAAAAAGTTCTATTCTCTAACAAGCCAACCTCAAAAATGAGCTCTCTAGCTCTTTTTATAGTTTTTTGACTAGTTTTGGCCCTGTCCAGACCTAGTGTCCGGCCTAGTTAAAAATTAGGTTCCAGGGCTTATTTGAGGGCTCAAACGAAGTCTAAAAAGTATGAAAATTGGTACGATGGTACTTCTAATACTCCTCAAGCTCGAGGACTCCTCGGCTTGAACAAAATGGAGTTACTAAAAATAGATAATGGTATTTACAATGGTTTTTAGTGATGAAAATCACTATTTTTGTAGGGAATTCTTCTGAAAATTTAACATACACTTCTTGGAGCTCCCTACTTGCTCCCTTTCCTTGTGTGTCCACCTTTTGATGTGCTTCCATGCTTTGTCCTTGACTTTGAGCTTCAACACTCCCCCCCCTCTTGAGTCTGTCGTCCCTGACAGACCCTTGTTGAAAGGGTTGTTCCATGTAGTGCTTTGAGAGGTGGTGTCCATCCGTTGTATGAGCTGGTTCCTTGGATTCCAGCAAGAATGTGTCGTTGTGAGCTTTCAAAACTGCAAGTTGCTCAAAAGAGGTTGTCAAGAGTGATTTGGAGCAACTACTGGCTTCAATTTGCTTCCGAGATATGGATGTTGTTCCCATAACGTCCGCTAGCTCTTCCAAAGATGATGTTGAGAGCAGTCATGCCAACTACTCCTAACCCATAATGAATGATGGGTAAGTGTGTTTGTGCCTGGGTTGAAAAAAGTATGTGCCTTGTGCACGGCCTTGTAATGTAGCCCTACGCATGCTTACTTGGAAAATGCATTGGAAGAAGCATGGTGCAAAAATTGCGGGTCTTGAGCTAAGTGCTCAAGGGTATGCTGACGAAGAGGTTTCCTAAACTATCATGGTTATGGTGTTTCCAGAGTAAAGATACTTACCATGGAGAAGGTTGATGGATGTTTGTCTCTTCGTGTTATACACTCGGCCTTTGGGATGGAACATTGTTGATGAATGTCCATGTTGATTGTCCACTGATGAGATCTTTTGAGTGGTGGATCTCTTCTCCTCTTTCCAAAGCAACATTTGTCACTAACAATGTGCATTTCTGGGCTGGGGCTCATGCACGTTCACTTCCCTATATTGACACTCAGAGGAATATTGGACACGTGCCGGTTTCTAAGAGATTACCATGCTGATTGACATAGACCATTCACCAGTGCTACTGTTCCATACTGGTTCAGGAAATACTGAGAATTGAATTTTTTTTATATTCCTTGGCAAGCAATATCGGGTAACTACACCAAGCTGAATTTCACATATTCTCTTTAGCTCACCATATGCAGGAGTCTTCTCCTCCAGAACTACCTTTTGCAGATATCTCCTTGGATGCTCTGGTACATGAAGTAGTTAAGCATCACTCAAGTTGCGGACCTTCAAGCTCTTCATTCCTACCATGGTAAGAGAAAATCATAGTTGTAGATGCCATGTTCATGCCAAATGCTTGTCATCTACCAGATAAGGCAGCAATAATCTCACTGCTGGCCGAGACACACTTCTATCCAAATTGATAAATGCCTAGTAATCAACATTTCCACCTTCAACTAAGCATGACTCATTCATGTTTCATAAGCCATACCTGGGAACAAGCTCTGTCCCACTTTTCTTTCGCCTCTTTTTTTTTTTTTTTTTTTGAGGAACAGGATATCACAAAACAAGAATACAAAAGTTAGTATCAATAGAACTCTTTGACATATGTCACTGTGCTCTTGTGCGTGGGATTCTCAAGTGTGTCTATGCACGGCCGTGTAATGTGGCCATATATTAATGCATACTTTGGAAATGCATGACCTGAATGGTGCAAAAGACAGGGTTGTGCAAGGAGCACATGGTTGTTGCTCGTTCGAGGCTTTCGATGTTATTTGTGGAGGTTGATGCCGACCTTGGTGGAGGTATCCATTGAGTCTCGAACTGATGTAATCCTCCTTATTGGAGTCCATTTTAGAACATCATTTGGCACTGTAGAGGTCACTTCAGGCGTCTTTCTCTTTGGATGCTTTCTGAACTGTGGTATCCAGTGTGGTTGACACTTTGGTTCGGTGGAGGCTACTTGCACTTTTGGCTTCCAAACCCATATCCTTTTTGCATGTCTTCCTACTAATGTTGAAGAGCTGATTTGATCTTCCTTTGGTCTCTGTACGTGGTTCTTACCCTTTTCTCTTTTTGGCTTCTTTGTTGAAACCTTTTGCATGTGGGAGAACAAAGGTTGTTGTGGATGTAGGAGTTTCTTAGGTACCCACATCTGTAATTGCAGCTAACTTCTTAGGCACCCAAACGTGTTGGATACCTTGTGATTGAGGTTGTCTGAGCTGCTTCCTTCGTCTTCTGGCCTGGTTGGTGTGCATGGATGGGATTTGTGGGGGCAAGGCTGGTGGTTGCTCTCCTTTGCGTACCCATATCTGCTTCATGCTCTGAACTGCTTTTTTATCGAATGGTGTCTTTCTATTTGATGTAGCAGTTGTCGTGAACGGTTGTGTTTGCTTGTGTGGTGGACTCACTACTGTGGCTACTTGATTCTTTGGAGAAGAAGAAAGGTCCACCCGCCTTCGAACCTGGTCTTCCACGATTGACTCCTTCTGCATCATAGAGCTTTTGACACATACAACATCTTCTTTCATATGATTGGTCTTGGAAGAACTAAGAGAGTGTGTGGTGCCATGATTTAGGAGCATGCAGTTCTCTAATTCTAATGTAATGCATTGTTCATGTACCCAAACTTGAAGAATTTGACTTCTTAGGTTTAAGTTAATTGCATGGTCATAGATCCAATCTTGACCCAAGACAAGTGGTTCTGTAAGGTTCTCATCTTGACATACTAGCGCTTTGACTTTCATTGGAACATCTTGAAGGTAGATGGGAAGTTCCACCTCGCCCAAACAAGGGGTTTCCACACCTCCCAATCCTATGAGATAAGCTTCTATGGGATTGATGTTCAACCCCAAGTCTTGGCAGTAGGAAAGTCTAATTGCACTACTTGCTGCACCTGAGTCAATCAATGCTTTCACCGTCCTTGCACCCTTCCCTTGTCCTATCTCTATGGTCACAAAGGGTCTTCGATCAATGACCTGAGAAGTCGCTATGCCTGACTTTTGACACATATCCATGTGATATTTTGGGGCTTTTGAGTTGACTTCTAGGCCTAATCGCCTTAACTTATTTCGCCTAATACGCTCTCTGGCCTCTACTTGTGCTTCTTCTCTCACTCTTAACTCTTCATCTTTTTGCTTCTTAGCAGTGTTGAGTCTCATTAGCATATCCTCAGTAAGAGGTTCTTGATATAGCTTGACTCTACAGCCACTAATATAGTTTGGCAAGATATCTCCTTCTAGAGTGGCCAACTGAACTGCACCACTAGTGGAAATTCTATTAATGATCATGGGTCTGTATCCTCTTTTTTCCAACTTACGGGCATGTTGTTTTAGTGTGTATACCAACACTAGATCTCCCTCTTTCAATCCCTTATCCTTGATGTGTGCATCAAAGTATGCCTTTTGCCTCTTCTTTGCAGTGTAGATGCCTGCTGCCGCTCGTAGCCTCGTCTCACCCAAGCGTTCGAGATCAAAGATCCTAGAGGACAATTCATGCCCATTCCACTCATACTCTTGTGCTACTTTAAGGCGGGGATTAAGAAATCTAATGGTAGCACAGCGTTCTGTTCGAAGACCATCTGAAATGGGGTGGCGTTGAGTACCGTTTTGTAGGCAACTCGATAAGCCCAAACAGCATGATGAAGTTGTTTGTCCCAATCAGAGCGTTTATTATTTACCAGTTTTGTCAATACGTTATAGAGGATCTTATTGGTACTCTCGGCTTGTCCGTTGGCTTGTGGGTGATAGGGGGCAGATTTCTTATGTATCACCAAGAATTCTTGGAGAAGATTTTCAATGACTTCATTCAAGAAGTGTGTGCCTCTATCACTCACCAACTCTATTGGTAGTCCATATCTCGTGAACACATTCTCGAATAAGAACTTAGCCGTAGTCTGAGCATCATTCTTTGTTGTGGATTTGACTTCTACCCACTTTGTAAGGTAATCTGTGGCTACAATGATGTACTCTGCATGGGAGTTTCTAGCTGGGGGGTTAATAGGACCTATGAAGTCTATGCCCCACTTCGAAAATGCACGTCCTCCCATCATTGGCCTCAAGGGCATCTCGTCTTTTCTCACTGGATATTGTGCACGTTGGCATGTGTCACATTTCTTCACATAGGTATGTGCGTCCATATGAAGAGTGGGCCACCAAAGTCCTGAGAATAGAATGGTCTTGATCACTCGGTCAGGACCAAAATGTCCACCTGCAACACCGCTGTGTGCAGTCTCTAAGACCTTTAAATAGTCTGATTCATGAACGCATAGTCTTAAGTAACCATCTTTGCCTCTTCGGTATAGGTTGTCCCCTACTAAGGCATAGCCTTGAGCCTCTTGCTCCATGCTTCGTCTTCTTGCTAGACTAGCCTCTTTGGGTAATCTTCCCGATCTCATAAACTCTACCAATGGAGCACTCCAATCTGGAATTAATGACACTTGATAAAGGGTCGCATGCTCCACTGGGGGTCTCTCTCTGCACCTTGGACAATTCTTAATCCACTCATGTATTTCTTTGTCCATGCTAGGCCAATACACTCCTAAACGCTTTAAATTCTGCAATGTTCGTTGTTTAGAATAGTGATTTCCTAGCATTCCTTCATGGGCTTGTTGCAACCAACTACTATGTTCATCATCCTCCACACAACAAGCTAATACACCCTCAGTATCTTGTTTGTACATTTTTCCTACTAATATGTGATATTTTTGTGATTTTACAATTTCTTCTTGTGATGTTTTCACATTCTTATTTGCAGGGCCAAAGGTTAGGACTGGTACCAACTTATTTGCCCATTTAGGAACAACTTCTAAATTGAACAGATAAGCATCGGGTAATTCGTCAGACACTCCTTGCGGTGACTCTCCTGAAGTGATGCGAGAAAGGTGATCTGCCCGAAGGTGGGTTCTACCTTTCCTGACAACAACTTCAAAGTCATATTCCATTAGTAAGAGGAACCATCTTACTAAGCGTCCAGTATTGCAAGGTTTATTGACCAAATATAACAAAGCTTGATGATCAGTGAAAAACTTGAACTTGTTGGCCAATAAATAGTGTCTAAACTTCTTCACAGCATATACCATGCCTAAGCCCTCTCGCTCAGTTGTGGTATAGTTCCGTTCAGCTGTAGTGAGCTATCTACTAGCATATGCTATGGGCAAATCTAAGTTTCCTTCACTTGTGGGTTGTGCTAGCACACATCCTATGGCATGATTGGATGCATCCACATGGACATGGAATGGTTTATTCCAATCAGGAGTGGTGAGTATTGGTGCCGTGCACAAACGTTTCTTCAGTTCGTTGAAAGAATTCTCGCATTCGTCGTTCCACTCAAAATTAGACAACAAGGCATAAAGGGGTCTAGCTATGATTGCGTACATGTGGATAAACCTACGGTAGTATCCACAATGGCCCATAAAGGCTTGTACCTCTTTAATATTCCTTGGCCTTGGTAGCTCCGCTATGGCTCGTACCTTATCTTCATCTGTTGAGATTCCATTCTTAGAAACAATATGACCTAAGATTTTACCTTGACGCACCATAAACACACACTTTTCTGGGTTCAGACACACTCGATATTCTCTACACTTGTTGAAGATTTGTCTGAGCTCAGGGATGTGAAACCTTCTTTCTTGGGAATGAGCACATAAATCATCCACATACACTTCTAAGCTCTTTCGCAAGAACTCTTTGAAGACATGACACATGAGCCTTTGGAATGTTGCAGGTGCATTGGTGAGCCCAAATGGCATCACACGAAATGGAAAGATTCCCCACTCTGTAGCAAAAGTTGTTTTGTGTTGATCTTCTGGGGCAATGGCTACTTGATTGTAACCTGAAAATCCATCAAGGAAACTATAAACTTCCTTGCCTGCAACACGCTCCAATAGGTGTTATGTGATTGGAAGTGGATAACTATCTCTAATCGTAGCGGCATTAACTTTTTTAAGGTTAATACACACTCGCAACTTCACGTTCTTCTTGGGTACCACAACAATGGGGGACACCCATTCGGTATGCTCAATCTCATAGATGAATCCAGCTTCAATCAATCTATCAATTTCTTCTTTTATTTTGGCTGCATAGGTATCATTATATGTGTAGGGCTTCTGTTTGGTGGGCTTAGCATCAGCAGTCATGGGGATAGTATGAGAGCAAATTCTTGGATCTACCCCTTTCAAGTCTCTATAGTGCCATGCAAACACATCCCTATATTCCCTTAATAGGGCTATGAGCTCCATTTCTTCTCTTGCACTTAGGTCATCTCCTATATATGTGCATCTCTCTTCGTTCTCTTCAATGGTCACTACAATCTTCTTGGTCTTTTCTTTATTATCATATGATTCTCCTATGATGGCCTCTCTCTTAGGCATTCGTACCAAAATTTTGCGGTCGTCAACTTCATATTTCTTGAAGTTTTCTGGTACTTCAAACAATGATTCCTCCTCTTCTTGTTTCACTACTTTTCTTTTCTTTTTCTTTTGACTACTCTCACTTCCATCCTTTGAGTTTACTGTTTTAATACTTGTGAGAGGTTCTTCTTCTTTCTGGGTGAACACTCCTATATCTTCTAGATAGTGCTGCTCTGAGTTAAAGCAACTATCCATCACAATAGACTCCAGATCATCATCATTCTCTTCTTCTTCTTCTATGACATCACTAGGGTCACATTCTTCTAGCAAGGGTTGACACATGAAAACTGAGATATCATAACCCTCCTCATCACAATGAGGTGTCCACTGTTCCTCATTGACAGCAATGTCCATGGTGGCTAAGATTTCTGGCCAGCCATGAGGCTCAAACTCCTCATCTGGAAAGATCATCGGTGTGTAGGCTGGGTCTCTAACTGGTCTATCTCCTAGCGAAGTTCCTTCTTCTCTTGCCTTTAAACATTTTTCCTCTTCCTTTGCGACCTTGCACATCCACAAATGAGTATCTTCATGCAGCCATGATGGATCAGGTGAACTTTCATAATGCACAGAGATGGAATCTTCTTTCGCTTTGTGGATAGAATTCCACTGTAGGGGTGGTACATCTCTGAAGGTGTAATCCTTCAAATTGACCTTGGTGGTGACCCCTAAGTGCTGTAAGTACAAGGAGTTAGTTCCCCAATCCTGTACTACTTGCAATTGTCGTAGGAAGGGTATTCCTAGGATCATCTCATAGACATTATTTTTCTCAAAGTCACATATAGCAAATGTGTGCTCAAACTCTACACCACAAGTGGTTAGAGTGATCCCTTCTAGCAATCCTAGAGGTCTTTCAAAATGACCATCAGCCATTTGAAGCTTCATTCTAGTTGGTCTTAATGTGGGCTTGCCCCATTGCTTCCACAAGGAGGTGGTCGCAATAGCAACACCAGCACCTGAATCTATGATTGCTTTGGTTGTGTAACCTTGGTAGGTGATTGGAAGATAAGTATTACCTTCTTCACCCTCACACATGTCCCCTATTTTGTCTAGAGGTATCTCTGGTACCCTTTGCTTGGAGCCTGCTTTTGGCATGTTGGAATCAAGTTCTGGAACCTGATCCTTCACATGATTCCAAAGCTCAGGTTTTGCTTTGAGCAGCTCTTCTACAGTGAGATGACACTGAACCTTAGTGTTCTTCACGACATCCGTGTTCCTTGGAACCACTGAGTCTTCATTTCTTACTAGTATTGTGGGAGCTCTAATCTGGAGAGATTCAGATTCCCATGGGCCTGGAAATTGAGGCAGTTCTTCTAAGGTATTAGATTCAAAATCTAACCTTTCGTCTTCTTGTCGTTCTGCTTCATCTCCGTAAATAGATGGAATGTCTTGGGGAAATTGATCATGAAGATCATCAATCTCAGGAATAGGAGGGGAATTACCCTTCTCCTTGGCCCATTTCTCTTCTTGTATTTCCCGCAAGAATTCTTGAGAGTACTGTTGAATTGAAGGAGGTATTCCTGGATCTGTGGAATTAGGAACATAAGCTCCCATTGGTGGTGAGCTTCCTCTTTCAATAGCTGGTTGAGCCTGTGGAGGTAAAGAAACTTGTGGTTTGTTTACCAACTGCTCTAATCGTTCTAGTAAGCCCTGGAAATGCAAATCCCCTTTGACAGAGTTTGTCTGATTGAACTTTTGACTAGTCTCAAGTATAGCTTGAGCTTGTTCTACCATTTTCATGCACATTTTCATCCGTTCAATCTCTAAGTCCGCTCTAGGGTAACTCTTGTCTAGGTTTGCAGCTGTAGGCCCTTCTTGAAGCCGAGCCTGGTAGGCCTTGAACATCATGTCCAAGCCTTCTGGGGTTGGATCTGCAAGAACAGACCCTGGTTGTGGTCTATTTACAATGGGTGGTGGGGTGGGATGAGGTGGAGTGGATGGAGTTTCGGCATGCGAGGGGCTTTGAGATGCAATGTCTTCTATTTTTGTTTTCGCTTCTTTTAAGCTTTCTTCTAGTTTCGATAACTTTTTATTCCACTTGCAATTGGCCTTCTCTCTGGTATCCTTCCATGTTCTTGTTTTCCTCTTACTAGGCTCTCCCGATTCACTCGACTCCGATTGCTCTGCTGGTTTATCTTGTTTTAATGCTTGTTCCCTAGTAACTGCCTGTATAGGTGCCACATTACTGCTACTTGAACTTGAATCCGCCACTAAGCCCACCACATTAATGGGTGTAATCTTGGGTGCGCTGGAGGGGTTTCTTGGACAATCTCTAGGGAGATGGTCTTTGCCACAATCAGGGCAAAAAGCCTGTATTTATAGCCTGTCCTTGACTCGGAGATGATGGGTGGTGACAGTCACGAATGTAATGATCACCTTGACATCTAAAACAAGATCCTCTAGGGGCTTGTGGTCTCATTTGTCTCAATTGGGGCCTAGCGTTAGGATTTGTGTACATGACATTGGAGTATTCTGGCTCCCAATTTTGCTCCATAGGTGGTGCCTCATAATGATACGAGTAATTCTCACTATGTTCAGGTGACTCTGTGTATCACGCATGTGGACTACCTTCATGGGAGTAGTCTGAACTATGAGCATGAGAGTCATTATCTAGTATCAATGGGGTTAGGGGCACCAATGCTCTATTTGGATTTTCCTCTCCCACAGCATATTTGACTGGAATCACGTTGGCTGGAGCTGGTGGTTGGTTTCCCAAGACAGGTTGTGGCCTATATGGTACCTGATATTGCTGTTGTGGTCTATAATATGGCTGTTGGTATTGGTTCTGATACCTACCTTGTGGGTAAGGTTGCTGATAATTCTGTCTAACAGCCTGCCTATTGTAGGGACAATCTTGAGTCGTGTGGTTTGTGTATTTTCTCTCAATAGTGCAATATGGAGCATTCCTTTCTCTAATGTTTTGGTTTTGCATTGGGCATACATTAGCCATGTGGTCGCCCCCACAAGTATAACACCGATTCACTGGAGTGACTCTCTGTGTTTGTTTATTTTGGACTCCCAGCTTCTTGGCAACTTGCCCAGCTATCTCCTCTATTTCCGTGGAGATTTTTGAAGTATGACTAGTAGAACTATCTGAATCCTTATAGAGTTTGGATAATCCTAACTCCTCACCCAAGTTATCTTCTATGCAAATGCATGTCCGCACGCACTCTTCTATGGATCTAGGCTCTTTCAAATATACATATGATCTTAAATTTGTGCTCAGTAAGCCATCTAAGAACAAAGCCACTTGTTTGGCTGGTGTGGGTAACTCGGGAGCAGGGCATCTTTCTAGGTACTGTCTGAACCTTCTACCTGCTAGTCGCACTGTTTCTTGGGGTGTCTGCTTGAAACTGTGGATCAAGGATGATGTGTTATGCCTGATACCACTCTTGGAAAATTCTACAATGAATTCGTCTAGCAGTTGACCTATATCGCGATAGTTGCGACTACTCAATGGTTGAAACCAAGCCAAGGCAGTGCCCTTAAGAGTCAAACCAAATGCCTCGTATTGGGTGAATAAATCCTCAACCTGTTCAGCTCTTAACACTTGTTTGAACTCGGCCACATGATCATAAGGATCTCCTGACCCGTCAAAATAATTCTTCATTGCCTTGATCACTTGAGTGGGTCTAAGGGTTCTTGGGTGCTCTCGGGGTCTAGGCAATGGAAAATCATGTTCATCTCTTTTTTGCCTATGTGCTTGATGTCTCTCTCTTTCAGGTCTTTCATTTTCAAATCCTGATCTATTCCTGCCCACGGTGTGTGCAAAACTTACCTCAGGTCTCTCTCTAGTTCTTTCTCTCTGGGCTTCATGAGCGTGGGGTGATCCTACTCCTTGGAGGCCATGGGAAACATTGGATCTTGGTGGGGGGAAAATCAATTCATTCTTCCAAGTATATGCATGTCTATCATGTTCTGTTACCAAGAAAATTTTCTCTGATGTGTTATCCAGGTAGACAACTTTGCCTGGTATCTCTGGATCCTTGAACTCGTAGATGATGACTATGCCCAATTGGCTAGGTTGATCTGGCTTGAATCTCCAAAAGGCTTCCTCTGTTTCTCTATTCAAAAGTAGTTCTATGCTTTTGTTGTCTTGAGGGATCCAGTCCGGAGTGATCACTCGGGTCAAAACGGACTTACCTCTAGGAGTCTGGGATCCTTGTCCTACATTTCCTTGTTTTAGGTCTCCTATTTCATTCTCAGGAGCGACATTTCCAAACTCATCAGTCCTATCTGGTAGATTGGTGACCACATACATGGTTCCTTCCTTATCAATGTATGAACCCTCTTCGAACTTGACCACCGGGTGTTCAAGTCCAAAGGATTGATCTGGATTTTTGAGTTGGACCACTGATCGCCTCAGACCATCCTCATAGATGCGAGCACCTAATTGGTTGGTCCGAATATATTCCAATTGTGTCTTATAGGGACCTTCTGGTGTTTGTAGATGGGCAGTCCCTGAGCCACCTGCAGGTTTTCCCATACTAAAAGACATTTCTGAATCACTTGTGTCTGAACTTAGTAAAAGATGACCACTTAGTTGTTGTGCCCAAGACTTGGATGTATGGTTGACACTAGCCTCAGAAGATCTAATGCTTTGTTTATCCTTGCCTAAGTGTCTACCAGATCTCAGGTTCATAAGCTTTAGTCAAGAGTCCAAATTTTCCCCTTGGTATGGTTCAAAATTCTTTGGAGTCCCCTTGGTTCCCTAGTCCCACTTGAGGGTCAACTTGAGCTTTCCAACGAGCTATAGAGCTCAAAAAATGGACTTTGGATGAAAAAGTTATGCCAATTCAGGCTCCTGGGGGTCAAAACAGGCAAATAGGACCTTTGGAGAAAATCGCGATTTTGTACCTTGAGAATCGTGTTCACAAAATCGTGTTTTCACAAAATCGTGTTTTGAAAATCGCGATTTTGAGTAGAAAATCGTGTTTTGAAAATCACGATTTTGATCACAAAATCGTGTTTCTGAAAATCGCGATGTTGATCACAAAATCGTGTTTCTGAAAATCGCGTTTTTTGACATGAAAATCGCGATGTTGCGCACAGAATCGTGTTTTTGAAAATCGCGACTTTGACTCAGAGAATCGTGATTCACAAAATCGTGTTTTTTGCTGAAAATCGTGATTTGTGAGAATCGCGATTTTGAGCTCGCTGAAAATCGTATTTTCTCAGAATCGTTTTTTTGGCATGAAAATCGCAATGTTGAGCACAAAATCGTGTTTTTGGCTGAAAATCTTGATTTGTGAGAATCGCGATTTTGAGCCCACTGAAAATCGTATTTTCTCAGAATCGTGTTTTTAACAAGAAAATCGCGATGTTGAGCACAGAATCGTGTTTTTGAATATCACGACTTTGACTCAGAGAATCGTGATTCACAAAATCGTGTTTTTTGCTGAAAATCGTGATTTGTGAGAATCGCGATTTTGAGCCCGCTGAAAATCATATTTTCTCAGAATCGTGTTTTTGGCATGAAAATCGCGATGTTGAGCACAAAATCGTGTTTTAGGAAATCGCGATTTTGAGCGAAAAATCGTGTTTTCACAGAATCGCCTTTTTCACAAAATCGTGTTTTTGGCTGAAAATCGTGATTTATGAGAATCGCGATTTGAGCCCACTGAAAATCGTATTTTCTCAGAATCGTGTTTTTGGCATGAAACTCGCGATGTTGAGCACAAAATCGTGCCTTTGGAAATCGCGATTTTGAGCGAAAAATCGTGTTTTCACAGAATCGCCTTTTTCACAAAATCGTGTTTTTGGCTGAAAATCGTGATTTGTGAGAATCGCGATTTTGAGCACAATCACAGAATCGTGATTCTGAGAATGACCATAGAATCGTGATTTTTTCAGCCAACTTTTAGGCGGGAAAACAGAAAATCGTGATTTTTCAAAAAATTTTGAATTTTCACAGAATCGTGATTTTCATCACAGAATCGTGTTTTTTGGCGGGAAATTCAAATTTCTGAGCGCCGGCTATGGCGAGCTCCGTATGAGCAGAGAATCATGAAAAAAACACAGCGCTTGCTCTCCCTTGCTTCTCCTAACTACTTCCCACACAATAATGCATGAAAAATGGTATGAAGATGGTGAAAATGTACTAAAAAACAAGAATTTTCTATGAAGAAGAAGATGGAAGAAGGTGGAGATGATGATGATGATGAAGATGAAGAGGAAAAAACAAAAAATGAACTGAAATGACAGTTTTTTTTACCTTCCAACGTCGCAAATCTACGATCTTACCATCACAACGCTCGTCCTCGAAGCTCTCTCCCCGGCAACGGCGCCAAAATTTGGTGTAGCTCAAGCGTAAGCACCACCTCCTTTACTTGTCAATCCGCGGAGACGTGAGGACCGGTATGAAGACCACGAGCAAGTGTAGGCACAAGTGCGTGAGTGAAAGCACACAAACATGCACACACATACACACACACGCGCACAAAGTAAGATCAAAGAGAGGAACAATGGAAAGCTTAGATTGCCAAAGAGTTCTCTTGAAAAAGTTCTATTCTCTAACAAGCCAACCTCAAAAATGAGCTCTCTAGCTCTTTTTATAGTTTTTTGACTAGTTTTGGCCCTGTCCAGACCTAGTGTCCGGCCTAGTTAAAAATTAGGTTCCAGAGCTTATTTGAGGGCTCAAACGAAGTCTAAAAAGTATGAAAATTGGTACGATGGTACTTCTAATACTCCTCAAGCTCGAGGACTCCTCGGCTTGAACAAAATGGAGTTACTAAAAATAGATAATGGTATTTACAATGGTTTTTAGTGATGAAAATCACTATTTTTGTAGGGAATTCTTCTGAAAATTTAACATACACTTCTTGGAGCTCCCTACTTGCTCCCTTTCCTTGTGTGTCCACCTTTTGATGTGCTTCCATGCTTTGTCCTTGACTTTGAGCTTCAACAGGGGGAAAACCTCCTAAAGAGGGAAAAAAGTGCCTCGACAGTCCTAGTGTGTTCACACACATCACTACCTAAATATATCAACAAATCCCCCCTGGGAGTGATGTAGTGAACAAGGAGCTGGCACTCATGTATAAGGAAGCGCCAAGCTATGTGGAATCAATCCTCAAAAGAAAGTAAGCCCAAAGCTTTGTGAAAAGCTTCAAACTTCTCCCAAGGCAGAGCCTTTGTGAAAAGGTATGCAATGTTCTCCTGTGTGGGCATATATGCCAAATTGATCTCTCTAGTAGAGAACCTCTCTTTGACATTATGATAGTGCACCTCAATGTGCTTAGGGCGAGCATGGAACACAGGGTTCCTCACAACTGCCAATGCACTCTGGCTATCAATGAAGATGGTGGTGGCAGAAGACTGACTAACACCCAAATCAGTCATAAGGTGTCTGAGCCACACAGACTCAATGATCACTATGAAAGTTGCCCTATACTCAGCCTCACAACTAGAAGTGGCCACAATAGGCTGCTTCTGCTCAACCAAGATATGCATGAGCTACCAAGCATGAAGCAAAAACCACTGGTGACATGTTACCATTAGTGTCCATGTGAAAGGCCAAATGGCCACCGAACACTTCTTTGTATATGTTCTTTTATAAAACATATAGTGGTCTAGTGAGTCACAAACTATAAGTTCAATCGTATTTGTAACACCTAAGAAGTTTGTGTCCATGCTCCCTGTGTACTGTGTTTTTTTTTGTGTATTCTATAGCCTTTGTGTGGAGTACCGTGTGCAGCCCTAGGAGCTCGGTTTTCTACTCCGAGCATATCATTGTGGAGGTCTCAAGAAGGAGAGCACACTTTGGTGCATCACCATCAACATACTTCATTGGTATTAGAGCATTTTGATTCAAAAGATTTGTTCCTTTTGTGCGAGCAAAGCAAGCACCCGCCCAAGGCTTTCTCCATGGCTTATGATGGCTTCTATTGGGTAATTGATTATATGTAGTGGAGTGAGTGATTTACTATGCAGGTAAACATTCAGTAATTGCAGTTTTATGATATTTTGACACTTGTCATATGCTCATTTTGCACAGGATACTCTGGCAAAATTTTTCTGGATTTTTTGGTTTTGTCAACTATACATTGGTCGATTTACTCCTTGATACACTTATTTGTTGGTGTTTGCACTCTTCTAGCTCCATTATCATTCTATTCAGTTCTTTACCATCATGGCATCAGAGGTCTCAACACATCTGGTGGATCAGGTTCTAGTGCGAGTGTTTGAGGAGGAGCTATAACTTGTAGGGCAAAGACCATTTTGAGATGCAAAAATTTGATGGCACAAACTTTGCTCTATGGAAGAATCAGATTAAAGATGTGTTGATTCAAAGGAGGCAATGGAAGCCAGTAAATGGAATTTCGAAGAAGCCTGCTGACATCGATGAAGATGATTAGGATGAGTTAGATGAAATGGCAAGGTCTACCATTTGCTTGCACCTCGTAGATAATGTTTACTTTATAGTATTAAACTATGAAAGTGTAGAGGAGATTTGGAAGAAGTTATGCAATACATATGAAAAAGAGACGGCATCAAATAAAGTATATCTGATGAGAAAATTATATACCTTTGCATGAAGGCCACACATAGTATTGATGCTCATCTAAATGAGTTTGATGCTATATTCTCCCAGTTACATGCTCAAAAAGTGGATATGGATAATGAAATTAAAGCAGTAATGTTGTTATGCACCTTGCCATCATCATGGGATACGTTTTGCACAGCTATTAGCAATATTGCACCTGGTGGTAAACTCGTCTATGATGACATATGTGGAGCACTCTTGAGTGAGGAGATTCGTAGAAAATCTATGGTTGGCACTCAGAGTGGAGATGCATATAATGTTCGTGATTGTTACCAAGGAAAGAATCAGCAACGTGGCAAGAGCAAGAACAAGAAAAAAAATGGTCAACGAAATAAGAGTAGAAGTAAATCAAGGAAGAGGGATATTGAATACAATTATTGTCATAAGAAAGTACGCATGAAGAAAGATTGTTATGCATTAAAGAATGATGAATCTAAAGGACAGAATGTTGATGGGCATGTTAAACAGTAACCTGCACCATCTACTTTGACTGTGAAGATTGAAGAAATTAATGCTTTTTTTGATGATGCTGATGTGTTGACACTTGATAGTACTATGCCAACTGAGGCTCTTATGGCTGATTCTCTTTCCCACACATGGCTACTAGATTATGGTGCTTCTTTCCATGTGAGACCACATAGAGAATGGTTCTCTAATTATGCAACAATGTCTCTTGGTAACGTGAGACTTGGTGCTATAAATGCACATAGAATGCACATTGACTCTTCAATTCAGCCTTTAGATCTCATTCATAGACATGTGTGTGGTCCTATGCCCACTAGGTTCTTAGGTGGTTCTCTTTACTTTGTCACTTTCATAAATGATGCTCCTAGAAAAGTTTGGGTATATCCTATCAAATTGAGGGATGAGGCATTTCCTACTTTCAAAAGATGGCTTGCTTTAGTTGAGACTGAAAAAGGAACTAAGCCTAAGGCTTTACGTTCAGATAATGGGGGTGAGTATACCTCACATGAATTCAGCCTTTTTTGTCAATCTAGAGGGATTCATAGAGATTCTACAGCTCCTTATAACCCAATACAGAATGGTGTAGCTAAAAGGATGAATAGAACTATTCAAGATAGACTAGTTTCTATGTTGCATCATGCAAATCTCTCACAAGGCTTTTGGGCAGAAGGAGTATTGACTGCAGTTGATGTGATTAACCTTTCACCTAGTACTGCCAAAGGTTTGAAAGGGGCACAAGAGTTATGGACAATGAACCCACCATATTATGATAATCTTCGAGTTTTTGGGTGTGAAGCATATGTTCATATACCCAAGAATCTTAGATAAAAGTTGGACATAAGTCAAAGAAATGCATTTTTCTTGGATATGGTCAAAAAGGACAATTTGGATATCGCTTATGGGATCCTTAAACACGATCAATGATCAAAAGTAGTGATGTCATTTTCAATGATTCAAAGATGCATAAACAACCTATTAAGGAGGTTGAAGTGAGAAGAGTGGTGTTTGAGGATCCTAGTCCTCGATTTAGAATGCATAAAAATGCTGCACATAGGCATGTTCAAGAGAATGTCCGATCAGATCAGTCTGCACATGTTCCTATTCAGCAACCATTGAGACGCTCTTCACGTGTCTCACATCCACATGATAGATATGTTCCATGTTTAGATTTTATTATGCTAACAGATGCTGGTGAGCCTTCTTGCTACAAAGAGGCTATGCAGACAGAGGATCATGTCAAGTGGGAGCGTGCGATGAAGTGTGAATTGGATTTTATTCACAAGAATGGTACTTGGGATTTAGTATCTTTGCCAAAGGGCAAGAAAGCTTTACCATGTAAATGGGTATATAAGCTGAAATTCACATCACATAGTGCTTCTCCAAAGTATAAAGCACGACTTGTTGTAAAGGGTTTTAAGCAACAACATGGTGTTGATTTCGAGGAAATCTTGTCTCCAGTGGTCAAGATGACTACACTGTGCATGTTGCTTGGATTTGTTGCAATGGAGGACTTAGATCTAGTCCAAATGGATATGAAAATTGCCATCTTGCATGGAGATCTTACAGATGAGATCTATATGGAACAACCAAAGGGTTATGTAGTTCATGGCAAGGAAAGTCTAGTTTGTAAGCTCAAGAAGAGCTTGTATGGGCTTAAACAGTCCCCTAGACAATGGTACCAAAAGTTTAATGCTTTTATGAAATCTTAAGGCTATTCTCAAAGCAATGAGGATCATTCTCTCTACACAAAGAGATGCTCAGATGGCAGCTTGATATGCTTGATACTTTATGTCGATGATATGTTGATTGCTGGGAAGTCCTCTCATGACTTGTCAATTTTCAAAAAGAAGTTGAGTCAGACATTTGATATGAACGATTTGGGGGATGCCAAACATATTCTTAGCATGTGCATTACTCACGATAGGAGTCAAAGATGCATATACTTGTCTCAAAGTGAGTGCATATCCAAAGTGCTTTAGAGGTTCAATATGTCGGGTGGAAATGCATTGAGTACACCTTTACCCACATATGTAAAATGGAGCAAGGATGATTACCCCAAATTAGATGAGGAAAAGGAATTTGTGACCAAAATTCACTATCAGTCTGTTATTGGTAGTCTCATGTATGTTATGGTAGCTACGAGACTAGACATTGCATTTGCAATGGGAGTTGTGAGCAGATATATGCCTAATCTTGGAAAGAAACATTGGGAAGTGGTCAAGATGATTTTGAGGTATCTGAGTGGCACTAAGGACAAGTGTCTATGATAAGGTAGAGGGAAAGCATCCATTATTGGTTACACAGATTTTGACTATGCTAGTTGTGTAGACAATCATAAGTCTACATCAGGGTACATTTTTCATTTTGCTGGAGGTGCTATCTCTTGGAGAACTCATCTTCAAGAATGTACAGTTGTTTCCACCACAGAGGCAGAGTATGTTGCAGCAAATGAGGCATGTAAGGAAGCATTGTGGCTTTCTCATTTTGCTTGTGATATGGGTTTACCTCAGCATGTACCTTGTTTGCTCAATGATAGTCAGAGCCCCATTGCTTTGGCTAAGAATCCGATCGATCATGCAAAGACCAAGCACATTGAGGTGAGGTATCATGTCATTAGAAATTGCTTAGCTACTGAGCACATTATTCTTGAGAAGGTTCACACTCAAGATAATGTTGCAGATGCTTTGGTTAAAGCTCTACCACAAGATATCTTTTGACGCTGTTGTCACTTGATGGGGGTTACTTGATTCATGATCTTAAACAATCACTTGTATATTGTGTAACATGTCCATCATGTGGGAGGTATAATTTGTATACTTACACTCAGGTATTCTTTATCATTCTTTATTTTTCTCCCATAGTTACTTTGGCCATATTGGCCTTTAGTGGGAGATTGTTACCGTTAGTGTCCATGTGAAAGGTCACCAGAGACTTCTTTGTATATGTTCTTTAATAAAACATATAGTGACCTAATCAGTCACAGACTATAAGTTCGATCACATTTGTAACACCTAAGAAGTCAGTATTCATGCTCCCTATGTATTATCTTTCTTTTGTGTATTCTGTAGCCTCTGTGCGGAGTACCATATGCAGCCCTAGGAGCTCGGTTTTCTACTCCGAGCATATCATCGTGGAGCTCTCGGGAAGGAGAGCACACTGTGGTGCATCGCCATCGACATACTTCAAGACACATGAGTGTCATAGGAATCAACCCAGTTAGAGTCAGAAAAGCCATGTAAATGTGGCAGTAGTGATCCCCCCTTGGGATAACACAATCCAAGTAGTCGGGTACCACTCATGTAGTGAAAGATGCACTTAGCTGCCTACCAATGCTTGACACCTGGGCAATGCATAAACCTGCTCACATGTGATACAAAGAACTGAATATCTGATTGACTAATCCATAAGTAAATCAAGCATCTGACAGCCTGATGATAGAGAATAACATCGAATGCATCTAGAGCATCATGAAGACTCAATTGTAAACATGTTTCCATAGAAGTGGCAATAGGTTTGTAGTCTTCAAGGCCAAAATATTGCAATAATATGTCAATATATTTTGTTTGACACAAAGCTATTCCACCATCAACTTGCATAAATTGAATGCCCAAATAATGATGTGAATGCCCCAAATCTGACATCTCGAAGGAGGCATGCAAATCAGCCTTAAAATCATCAATATGCTTTCATGAGGTCTAGTGAGCAGCATGTGATCAACATAGACAACAATGATCAGAAGCACATCATGTCCACACCTAACATATAAGGTGCTCTTAGTTGGATTGTTCTCAAAACCATGTGCAATTAGGTAGGCATGTATCTTTTCATACCAAGCACGTGGTGCTTGCTTCAAACCATATAATGCCTTTTTCAATGTGCACACAAGTCACATAGAGACCAGGTACCATTTTTCATAATAACATCATATTCTGATTGCATAGCAACCATCCACTTTTTTGAATTTTTTGCTTCATCAAATGAAACACGCTCATTCCCATCAGAAAGACTAGAGGCACCCATAGCATAGCAATCTGATGCAAAAGAAGCATTATGAGAGCCTAAATGAGTACGATATGACAAAAGTGCATCTAATTTGCTATCTTGCAAAGTCTACACCAGCTATTTGGGCATAGTCTTTGCCTCCTTTGTATGATTTCTCTCATCAATAAGTGCATCATGGAAGTCTGCATCAGAAATGGAATGATCTACATCAGCATGTGGACCCCACAAAGGTTGAGAAATTACCTCATTTGGACTAGCACTACACTCTACACCTGTGAAAAGAGGAACCAAAGTGTCATAGAAATGTGTCCCTAGTACATGAAAGTAAAGATTGAATTGCATCTTCCACAAAAACAACATCACAACTAACCTAAATCTGTTTAATTAAGGATGATATAGACGATAGCCTTTGCTTTCATAATTGTACCCAATAAAAGTACATTTCACTACTTTATCATCATATTTACCATGTTGTTTTTTAGGCACTAATGCATATTCCACGAAGGTGAGCAACAGATGCCTAACAACCATGCCAAGCCTCATATGGAGTGATAAACTACAATGCTTTAGTGGGACACATGTTAAGAACATATGTTGCACACATAACAGCCTCAACCCAAAAACTATGTAGTAAAGCCTAACTCTTGACCATATACCTCTCGATCTCCATGAGTGACATGTTCTTCCTTTCAACAAATCCATTTTGTTGAGGTGTATATGGCACCGTACACTGATGTTTTATCCCACGTTCAGCCAAAAATGCACTAAACTTAGAAGACATATATTCCCCTCCTCGATTAGAATGGAGGGTGCCCATCTTACATGCAGACAGATTTTCAGCCAAAACTAGAAATTGTTTGAAGGACATAAAAACTTCAGACTTTGCTTTTAGTGGATATACCCATGCATGCCTAGAAAAATCATTAATGAAAGTCACGAAGTAAAGATGGTTCCCAAAAGAAAGTGTTTGCACAGGACCACAAACATCATTGTGAACAAGCTGCAATTTTTGAGTAGCTCATACTGAACCATCTTTTGGGAAGGAGGAACACTACATTTTGCCCAAAATACAGCCTCGACAGACATGTTTACCAGGTGCCTCAAGTTTGGGAAGAGAGGGCACCATTTCATATTTCTACAAGCATAGCAAACTAGCAAGATTCAGATGACCAAATCATGCATGCCAAGCATCTTACATAACGTGAGAATCTTGAATTGCACATGTTGAATCATTCACAAAATTTGCATAATCTATGAGCTTATAGAGCCAACCACATAAAATGCCAAAAGCAATAATGATGTCACCATTTGATAGATCATGAACTGTACATCTGTCATCAACGAATTTCACAACCAAGCCAATCTTGGCTATGCAGATATTGATAACATATTTTTCTTGATCCTTGGCATAAATAAAGCATTAGACAATGTAAAAGAACTACCATGAGCAGTGGTCAAAATGATCTTACCAACTCCCATGACAGGATAAGGGGAGTTGTTCGCACAGGTGACAACATTCCCTATAGGGGAAGGCTCAAGTGAAGTGAAGAAACTACGCTGTGAGGTTATATGTTTGGTTGCCCCACTATCAAAGTACCAAACATCTAAGTCTACTATAGATATACACTGCTCATGAGAAGATGGTTCATAACTGCAAACAGTAGTAAAGACCCATTCTTCATTCTGCACAAGATTTTGAGACGTTGATTTGGGTGTAGAGGTTTGTGTAATAACCATTATAGTCTCTTTTTTCTTTGCCTCTTTTGCAACAAGTTATGGACAACTCTTTATGACATGATAATTTAGTTTACAATATTTTCCAAAAAAAAAAAATCTTTGTGTCCCTACCATCCTTCTTTGATTGTGTAGAATTAGAAGATTTCTGCTTACTAGTAGATGAGCTCCATTTACCTTTGCCCTTCTAACTAGCCAGGAAAGCTTGATCTCGAACATACATAATAGACATGTCCTGCCTAGGTTGATCTTCCTACAACAGAACAGAGACTAGCTCCTCAAATGTTAAGACATTTGGATTGCAAAGAGTAGGAGCAAAACTCTGATATGAATCTGGAAGACCATTTAGATTAGTCTACACAAGTGAACTATCAGGCAAGACTTCATCAATAGAAATCAACTACTCCTTCAAATATTTGATCTTTGTCAAAAATCTATCCATGGAATCTCCTTCATTCAAGCTGTTTTCGGCGGTAAGAAAGATGAGCCTCATTCCTTGCCTGGTATAAAGTGGTAAGTGTATGCCAAGCATCCTTTGCTGTTCTACAAGAGTGAATGTGAGGAATAATTGCACATTTGATAGATAAGGCTATATAGAGAGGTCACAAAAGTCTCATACGACCGAGGAAGCTTGTTGAGTAACCTAATGCACATGTCTTCACTTGAGATCTTGCAGCCACAAAGTGACAACTTTCTTTGGTAATCTTCAAATCGGGCTATCACTTTGATGATGGTGTCTTGTGGATGTATATTGAGATTGTGAAACTCAGCCTCTAGTGTATAAATCTTAGAAGGTGTTTTATCCTCATATAGATTTGCGAGATTATCCCAAGCTTCTTTTGAAGTCTTACATGTAGTGATGTGATCCTTTGTCAATTCATCACATGCGAGGAGAAGTTGGCCTAATGCTTTCTTGTTCTTTACATTCCATAATTCCAAGCTCCTAGATCACTATCCTTATCGGGCTCTCGTTCTATTTGTTTGACTACCTCGTACAATAGGTTTGTACAGAGATAGGCCCTAATTTTATCCTTCCATAGGTTGTAATTTGTGCCATTAGCCTTTCATCTTTTGATATGAATATTGGCATAATGGAGGGTAAATATAATTGACTTGAGGATGTTGTGTTTGAAATTGTTGACATGACGGTTGTCAAAATGAAGTTACCACACTTGCAAAAAATTGAGATGGGGTAGGGGGGGCTTAGATTAGCCCTACACTTGCAGAAACACCAAGATGAGTCGACATGAGATGAGAGAGCTTAGAGTAGTCCGTTGCACATAGAAAAAGTCACATTTGGGGGCTTAGAATAGCCTCCAAAGGTACACACACAACACTTCTCCTTATATTTTGAGTTACAAAGATTATGAGGCACTTTAGTGCCAAAATGTGCCAAAATAGGTACTCTTTCTTACAATGTCCTTGGGGCGGCAAAAACTAAGGGTTGAACCCTTGTGGGAATTACAAATGCACCCTTTTAGGAGTGTCGAATTGGGTGCTTCAATGGGAGTCTAGGGAATTGCCAAAATATGCTAAATGATGGCCAAATAGTGAGGGTTGTACCCTTGGGAAAGATACAACTCCGCACTAAAGAGTGTGCTTTTAATTTGAAGACCCTTTGGAATATACAAGGTAGTGCCCAAGGAAGTCACAAAATTTGCAAAAATATAGCAGATAGGATAAGAATCACTAATTGGATTCACAATCTTTTTGTTCCCTCTAAAAAAAAAAAAGGTAATGCGAAGATTTCAGAACCTATAACTCAGCAACCCATATAGATACATATGCCCATGTAACCAAATGGAGAGGTATACACTTCACGAAACAAGTGCAATGCATTAGGTGATGATAGTTCTTTCACATTGTTATATGCCTTACATGTATCAAGGATCAATTATCAGTTTCAACACTAGCCAAGATTGGCTTGGTTGTCAAATTTGTTGATGATAGATGTAGAGTTCATGATCTCTTGAATGGTGATGTTATCACCACTTCTAGCATTTTCTATTGTGGGTTGTATAAGCTCATAAACCATGCAAAATCTGAGCATATTCTTGCTTGGCTCAAGACCAATCTCTTGGGAAAGTAAGAAGCAGCCTACAGTTGCAGTGTCATCCACCGAGTCTGAGTATCGATCATCTAGCTTTGCAACATGTGAGACCATCTGGCTTGGATGATTATTATCTGACATTGGTGTTTTGCAGGTTACTCTAACATGCATCCACATGGATAGCCAATCAACCTTGGCCATTTCCAAGAAGGCTCTACCTCTAGTTCCGCTCCAACACTTGGTGGAACTCTATAGCATTCATCTACTCCAAAATGGAGCTATAGAGGGGGTGTTGACGACATGATTGCTTCTACATTATTTCCATTTGTATCTACATGAGTGCATCTGCATTTTGTATCCAAGAGGCACTCCATTTTTATTTTATTTCCATTTTATATTGTATCTCTCTTGTATTTGGGTACCTTGCCATTTTCTTCTACTAGTGTATTCATTCTCCTTCAAGGGGAATTATCCCACATGTGATGTACTTTCAAGAGCCCCTCCCAAATCTATATAAGGAGGGCTTCTCCCCCATTTTTACTTCATTATAAGCTTGAGGAGCCTACTCCATGCTCTTTGCAAGCTCATTTCTAATCCATGTGATTTTACCCATTTCTTGGTCTACTCACTTTGAGTCTCTCACACTCTTTCTTTTGTGAGTACACTCTTCTTTTCATTTTGTGTCTGCTTGTGTACTCTCTAGAAATGCACCATTGCATAACTTTTTGCATCTCACTGCATATACCCAAGTAACCAAAATTTTCCAACTAGGCTTATCAAGCACCTATGAATCTACTAGCATACATTTCCTATGAGGAGGCTAGGGTATTTCTTTCACCTACAACACCAAAGAAACCCAATAGATAGGTGTCTCCTCATTCATGGAAACCTCACCATGTCCCTCTTTAAGCTATCAAAGGCTTATGAAACTTGTAACTATTGTGCCATACCACATGAACATACATAGGTAGTGTCCATAGAGACATACATAGTATGTGTATTCAACTAATCTATATGACAAGTGAACAAGTATGAGTGAACTAAAATAGCTCAAAAGTAGTCCAAGAATATCCTTACATGAGGTTGAATGAACTCTCGCAAAACAAACTGAAAAGTCTCAATAAACTCGAGTGATGGCTACTACCACCACAACTCAAACTTGCTCAAAAAACCTAAAAGGACATTGATAAAATAGATTAAAAAATGAACACTCATTGTCAAAAAAGCACAAAAAATACCTTTCTTGAATTTTGTTGAGCGTGGAAAGAGAACTATGCACCAAAAAACTTCAAAAGGCTCCAAGAAACACCCAACTAAGTGTTTCAAACAAGCTCCACAAGTCAAAACGAAATTCTTGAAGACACAAATCATGCTCAAACTAATGCCAATTTATTCTTTCCCTCTCCTCAATCACCACATGGGTGTAGCTTAGTGGCAAGAGATTGTGAGTTAAGGGGGTTTCGAGGTGTGTCTTCCTTGATAAATGAGGTCCTCTCTCATGCACAACTATTGGTGTCAATGGCCACTTCAATGACTTAGATGACAAGGTATGTCAAATTCTAATCATTAATCACCACCTCAACCTTAATCCTTGGGGTTTGTTGAGGTGTTGTGCAGGTTATAGATTTCAACAACACTATGGATATTGGTGATAACATGTACTTCCACATGTAAAACTATTTTGATACTAAACGGGAGCCTCCGAGCTCCTCATAGAAGGGATTATCTTTTTGGATGGCATCTCAATTCTTCTCTATACCTGCTTTTGCAGACGTGCAAGAAAAATGCAAAAGACCTTAGAATAGAGAGTACGAGTTTGTTATATGCAAGTTTCACAAATGGGCAATCTCAATATAGTCTATGGCTAACTAAGACATATTTTTTATTAGAACAAACATATACAAGAGTTTTCAATGGACGTTTTTCCTTTCACATAGACATTAACAATAACAATCTCCCACTAAAGGACAAGATGACCAAAGCAAAATATGGGAAAAAAAAGAATGATAAAGGATACTTGAGTGTAAGTATACAAACTATACCTTCCACATGATGGGCATATTACACAATGTACAAATATTTGTACAAGATCATGAACCAAGTAACCCCCATCAAGTGATAATAGTGCCAAAAGTTATCCTACGATAGAACTTTAGTCTAAGCTGAAGTAATTCGATGGCGATGCGCCACAGTGCGCTCTCCTTCTCGAGCGTTACACGACGATATCCTCATAGTAGAAAACTAAGCTCCTAGGGCTACACACGGTACTTTGCATAGAGGCTACAAAATACGCAGGAAAAACACAATACACAGGGAGCAAGAAGACATACTTCTTAGGTCTTACAAATGTAGTCAAACTTAGGGTCTCTGGCTAACCAGAACATTATATGTTTTATTAAAGAACATATACAAAGAATTGTTTGGTGGCCATTTGGCCTTTCACATGGACACTAATGATAAAAATCTCCCACTAAAGGCGAATATGGCCAAAGTAACTATGGGAGAAAAATAAAGAATGATAAAGAATACCTGAGTGTAAGTATACAAATTATACCTCCCACCTGATGGGCATGTTACATAGTATACAAGTGACTTTGTAAGGTCATGAATCAAGTAACCCCCATCAAGTGACATCATTGTCGAAAGATATCCTGTGGTAGAGCTTTAGTCAAAGCATTTGCAGCATTATCTCGAGTGCAAATCTTCTCAAGAACAATGCGCTCAGTGGCTAAGCAATCTCTAATGAAGTGATGCATCACCTCAATGTGCTTGGTGTTTGCATGATAGACCAGGTTCTTAGCAAAAGCAATGGCACTCTGACTGTCACTGAGCAAACGAGATACATGCTAAGGTAAACCCATATCGCAAGCAAGATGAGAAAGCCACAATGCTTCCTTACATGCCTCACTTGTTGCAACATACTCTGCTTCTATGGTGGAAACAGCTGTACATTCTTGAAGATGAGGTCTTCAAGAGATAGCACCTCCAACAAAATGAAAAATGTACGTTAATGTAGACTTACAATTGTCTACACAACCAGCATACTCAGAATCTGTCTAACCAATAATGGATGCTTTCCCTCTACCTAAGCATAGACACTTGTCCTTAATGCCACTCAGATATCTCAAAATCAGCTTGACTGCTTCCCAATGTTTCTTGCTAGGATTAGACATATATCTGCTCACAACTCCCACTGCTATCTGGTCTCGTAGCTACCATAGCATACATGAGACTACCAATAGGAGACTGATAGGGAATTTTGTTCATGATATCCTTTTCCTCATCTGATTTGGGGCAATCATCCTTGCTCAATTTCACATATGTGGGTAAAGGTGTACTCAATGCCTTTCCACCCTGCATATTGAACCTGTGTACTTTGGATATGTACTCACTTTGAGACAAGTATATGCATCTTTTACTCCTATCATGAGTAATGTGCATGCCAAGAATGTGTTTGTCATCCCCCGAATCCTTCATATCAAATTTCTGATTCAACTTCTTTTTTAGAATTGACAAGTCATAAGAGGACTTCCCAACAATCAACATATCATCGACATAAAGTATCAAGCATATCAAGCTTCCATATGAGCATCTCTTTGTGTAGAGACAATGATCCTCATTGCTTTGAGAATAGCCTTGAGACTTCATAAAATCATGAAACTTTTGGTACCATTGCCTAGGGTACTATTTAAGTCAATACAAGCTCTTCTTGAGCTTACAAACTAGACTTTCCTTGCGAGGAACTACATAACCCTCTGGTTGTTCCATATAGCTCTCATCTGTAAGATCTCCATGCAAGAAAGCAGTTCTCACATCCTTTTGGACTAGCTCTAAGTCCTCCATTGCAACGAATCCAAGCAACATGCACAGGGTAGTCATCTTAACCACTGGAGAGAAGATTTCCTCAAAATCAACACCATGTTGTTTCTTAAAACCCTTTGCAAAAATTCATGCTTTATAATTTGGAGAAGCACTATCTGATGTGAATTTCAACTTATATACCCATTTACATGGTAAAGCTTCCCTACCCTTTGGCAAAGGTACTAAATCCCAAGTACCATTCTTGTGAGTAGAATCCAGCTCACTCTTCATGGCACACTCCTACTTGACATGATCCTTTGTCTACGTAGCCTCTTGATAGCAAGAAGGCTCACCGGCATTTGTTAGCATAACAAAATCTAAACTTGGAACATATCTATCAAGTGGATGTGAGACACGTGGAGAGTGTCTCAATGGTTGCTGAACAAGAACATCTCCAAACTGATCTGATCGGACATTCTCTTGAATGTCCCTATGTGCACCATTTTTATGCATGCTAACTGGAGGACTAGTATCCTCAAACACCACTCTTCTCACTTCAACTTTCTTAATGGGTTGTTTATGCATCTTAGACTCATTGAAAATAACATCACTACTTTTGATCATTGAACGTGTTTTAGGATCCCATAAGCAATATCCAAATTGTCCTTCTTGACGATATCCAAGAAATATGCATTTCTTTGACTTATGGTCTAGTTTTGTCTAAAATTCTTGGGCATATGGACATATGCTTCACACCCAAAAACTCAAAGATGATCATAATATGGTGGCTTCCCTGTCCATAATTCTTGTGCTACTTTCAGACCTTTAGCTATATTAGGTGAAAGGTTAATCACATGAACTGTAGTCAATACTGCTTCTGCCCAAAAACCTTGTGAGAGTTTTGCATGATGCACCATAGAAACTACTCTATCTTGAATAGTTCTATTCATCCTTTCAACTACACCATTCTGTATTGGGGTATAAGGAGCTGTAAACTCTCTATGAATCCCTCTAGATTGACACAAAAGGCTGAATTCATGTGAGGTATACTCACCCCCATTATCTGAGCGTAAAGCTTTAAGCTTAGTTCCTTTTTCAGTCTCAACTGAAGCAAGCCATTTTTTGAAAGTAGGGAATATCTCATCCTTCAATTCGATAGGATATACCCAAACTTTTCTAGTAGCATCATCTATGAAAGTGACAAAGTAAAGAGAACCACCTAAGGACCTAGTGGGCATAGAACCACACACATTTGTATGAACAAGATCTAAAGGCTGAATTGAAGAGTCGATGTGCATTCTATGCACATTTCTAGTTTGCTTTCCATATTGACAATGCTCACAAAATGAAAAATCAGAAAAAGATAACACACGTAAGTAGTGAGAATGAGAAAGATTTCCCATTCCACTTATGACAATAATGGCATTCGATGTCCCTCTTCCTTGATTTACTTCTACTCTTATTCCATTGACCATTCTTTTCCTTGTTCTTGCTCCTTCCACGTTGTTGATTCTTTCCTTGATAAGAATCACGAACATTATATGCATCTCCACTTTGAGCGCCAACCATAGATTTTCTACGAATCTCCTCACTCAAGAGTGCTCCACATATGTCATCATACACGAGTTTACCACCAGGTGCACTACATAAGCGGTATCCACAGAAGCATACAAGGTGTGTATGTGCTCAATATATGCAATAAAATGACACTAAAAGGCTGAATGCACAGCCCAAAAACTAGCCAACAACATCTGCAAGTGTCTATCAACCTTGATGTTTAATGCTAAAAAAAAACTTGCACAAATTTACAGCAGGTGCTCCCACCAAAACAGAAAACCTTTCGAGAAACCTGTAGTTTAATGAGTGTGGCTAAAAACACAGCCCCAAATATTAATATTTATTGATGAAATACTCTTCTTGATTTTCTTGGACCTGTGTGAAGAGAACTATGTGTGAAAGCACTCCAAAATGGCTCCAAAAGACACCCCAAAAATGCTTCAGAAATAGGCTTTGAAAGCAAAGAATGAAACTTTGAGGGACCAAAAAATGTTCAAGGTAATGTTAACCTTAGTCTTTCCCCTTCTTCAGACACCACAAGAGTGTAGCTTAGTGGCAATCTCTTGCCATGGTTAAGCGGGCACCGGGGGGAACAGTACTGGGATGGGTAACCTTCCGAGAAGTACCGGGAACCTCTATCTTCCTTGATCATTGAGGTCTTCCCTCATGCGTAGCCAATGGTGCCAAAAATGCCAACGGTGACTTCGATGACTTAGATGACGAGGTATGCCAAGGTCTATGCCTTGATCGCCACCTTAATCATAGGCCTTGGAGAAAGTGGGGGGGGGGGGTGCTCGCTTCGCTCGCACAAAAGGACCAAAGCTTTTTGCATCAAAATGCTCTGATGCCAGTGAAGGAATTCAATGGTGATGCACCACAGTGCACTCTCCTTCTCAAGAGTTGCACGATGATATCCTCGGAGTAGAAAACTGAGCTCCTATGGCTGCACACGGTACTCCGCACAGAGGCTGCAGAATATGCAGGAAAAACACAGTACACAGGGAGCATGAAGACAAACTTCTTAGGTCTTACAAATGCGGTCAAACTTACAATCTGTGGCTGAACATGCCACTATATGTTTTATTAAAGAGCATATACAAAGAAGTGTCCGGTGGTCATTTGGCCTTTCACATGGACACTAACGGTAACATAAGCGTTTGCAACATTATCTCGAGTATGAAACTTCTCAAGAATAATGTCCTTAATGGCTAAGAAGTCTCTAATGAAGTGATACCTCACCTAAATGTGCTTGGTCTTTGCATGATAGACCAAATTATTAGCCAAAGCAATGGCACTCTAACTATCACTAAGCAAATGAGGTACATGTTGAGGTATGCCCATGTCACATGTCAATCTAGAAAGCCACAATGCTTCCTTACGTGCCTCACTAGATGCAACATAATTTGCTTTTGTAGTGGAAATAAATGTACATTCTTGAAGGCAAGAAATCCAAGAAATAGCACCACCAATAAAGTAAAAAATGTACCCTAAGTTAGACTTTTGATTGTCTACACAACTAGCATACTCAAAGTCTATGTATCCAATAATGGATGCATCACCTTTACTCAAGCATATACACATATCCGTCAAATATCTAAAGATCATCTTGATTGCTTTCCAATGCAACTTGCTAGGATTTGGCATATATCTGCTCACAACTCCCACTACAAACACATTTTTTAGTCTCGTAGCTACCATAGAATACATGAAACTACCAACAATAGATTGATAAGGAATTTTGATCATGAATTCCTTCTTCTCATTAGATTTGGGACAATCATCATTGGTAAGATTCAAACATATAGGCAATGGTGTACTTAATGCCTTTCCACTATGCATATTGATAACTCCACTTGGGAACACTTACACTTCAAGTTATAACTCCACTTGGGAACACTTCAATGTTCTTTGCCCTTCAAGTTATAACTCCACTTTGGAACACTCACACTAGGTGCCTAAGACCTCTTATGCCATGATGATAGAGAATTGACTCAAATGATAATGGAATTGGAATAGTATAAACACCACAAAGGCTAAAAAAAGTGACCCACATGTCAAATTCTAGAAAAAAGTTGGTAGAGTCTCCCCAAAAAAATGGATCAATAAACAACAATGAACAATCAAAGATATTATGTGAGAACGTATGTGCTCACACCAATAATTTTTTTAAGAAGTAAAGTCAACCACTCTATAATTAAAAAAATATAAGTCTAGAAATTTTTTTCCAGATTCTCCTCTACAAAATGAGCATATGGTCAATGTAGAAAACTCATAAACTATGAGTACTAACATGTAAACCTGCATAGTGAATCATTGACTCCATTGCATATAATTAGTTAACTAAACGAAGTCAGTTAGGCTTTTTGAGCACCTATGAATCCACTTTTCCTTCTAAAAGAATTTTTTATGCATAAGATAAAGTTTATTCTTGCTTAAAAAAGAGATTAGATGCACTCAAGTTTGTGCACATGCATGGTTATATCTTTTTAAAAAGAAGCAAGTAGTATGTTTTTGCATGGATGCATGATATGCATGCAAAGCAAGCTCAATAACTACTTGAATTAATTTTCGTGCATGAAAGGAGAAACACATGCCAACACATGCATGCACTCACATGCATTTGCATGCAAGTACATGAATTTGCATATGACAATGCATAAGTTTTGTTAAGTAGATGAATTAGTACTTTCCTAATAGTAGATTACTTTTAAACACTCAAGATAGACATTAGGAAAGAAGGAAAACTAGTTAGTTGTAACAATATGCTAGCTACCTTGCAACTCCAGTAACTAGTCTATTCTTTCCCTAGGTGATACTTAGGTATCCAATACTTAATGAAGAGTCACATTAAGTATACTCGATGTTTTGCTTAGTAAAAGTAGGCACGCTGAAAGTCAAGCATTTAGTTTACTTGAAAACTTCTATAATGTCTCTAAGTCTAGGACACATTTAGAGAATTACAAAGATAAGCTATCTAATGAAATAGTATAGTTTTCTATTAATCAAATATTCCTATCATATTCAAGATGACTTTTTGTTTATTTGGGAATATAAGTTCCAAGGATGGATCAACGGATCTCTGTTGACTCATGAACTTTTCCCAAAGTAAGACATAAGTTCATTAAAAATGTTAGGATCAGTACATGAAGATGTTCTTTTCAAAATATTCTATGAATAGAAGCGATCACATGATGAAAGCTTTGAGTCTTTCCAAGCATCGATTCCTAGAAAAGAAAAAAAGAAAAGAGTTTTTGGACCTAACTGCAAGTTAAAGAAAGTAAACATCTTCAAGATTAGATGTTTATTCAAGAAAGTTATCTAGAAAATAACTTTTTGGCATGCTAAAGTCTAGAAGGATGGGACCCTAAAAGTGGTTGTTTTTTTTAAGAGGAGCAAAGCATTAGCTTTTTTGACACTCAATCATTAAAGTCTTCCAAGATGTTGGTAAGTTATCACTTATAGGAAAGAATCTCGATGATTCTTAAGTGATAAAGAAGACAATGAAGTGTTCATAGTAAAATTATTGCGCATTGGTTCAATACTCAAAAGATGCTTGTACTTTAAACTATACAATCAGAGTATATTGTCGAATTATATTTAAAGGACAAACGATTACAATAGTGTAATGGATTCCACGATGAATCATTTGCTCAGGTTATTTGATTCCTTAGAAGGAATCTCAAGTCCTTGAGAATAAAATTCTCCATCGTATTGCAATGGATTCCATTATGAATCATTTGCTCAGGTTATTTGATTCCTTAGAAGGAATCTCAAGTCCTTGAAGAATAAAATTCTCTCTAGTAGCGAGAATGGAATTCTTTAATCTTGTTAGATAGCAAGTAGTTCCCCAAAATTTCCAAACCACCGATAGTGGTACTTAAAGTCTAATTATTGATATCACCTAAAGGTATATCAATATTAATGAAATTCTTAGCTTTGGAATATGAAGGGCATTAGCATATGCTTGGATTTGGGTTGAGGGAAAAATATCTGTAAATCTTGCAGGTAAGCTAAAAATCTTTAGATGAGTTTGAGAGATCTTAATGATAAAGACTAAGTCTCTATTTTTATTGCACAATAAACAAGACTTGATCAAGCTTGGCAAGGTTTTTCCAAAAAACTGCGATTGGAACTACTTTGAAGTTTGCTAGAGTATGGGCAATGAAACTCCATTTTGGAAATTTTCACTCGAGTTTCATTTGTCCAATGAAAAGTGTGAAAGGGATGAACTATTCCAAGTCTAAATTGAGTAAAAATTCCAAGTATGTAGTTTGCAACCGTGATAATGGTGATTAATTGTGTGGAAGGTACAACGTAAAGTGGTCTTCAAGGGATTTCTATGAAATCCAAAAACATGAGCAAATGCTTAGACTTAAGGAGTAGAGAGATTCTTGTAAAGTCTTGGCTAGGGTAGCTACTTAAAGCTTCACTAAAAAAGGAATCTAAAGACAAGAAGTGAAAAGCTCTTGTCACTACGAATTGTTCAAGTATAAACAATTGGAATTGAATTCGAGAAATTCAAGAACTTGGAACTATAATCAGTTTTCTATTGAAAACCCTAGCAAAGAAGGATGGATGCTCCATCCGAAGGTTTTCAAGTTTCCAAGGCAAAACACGAGATCGTGAAATGATCGTGTGAAGAAATCAAAACTAGAATATCAAGTTAGAGGTAATGTATGAAACTTCAAAATTCTTTTAAAGAATTGAAATGAGAAGATACTCTATAAAGATATGTTTAGACTTTAGGATACGTATCACTCACACATCAATGTGAATATAAAATAGTGTGGTATGGGACACCAAATTTTATACTCAGATTGATGTAGGAAAAGTGGTATGGGACACCAAATCCTGAGATGATAGTTATCTTTTAGTCCTAAAGTGAATCTTGAAGTTAGATTTGATCCTCAAGGGAATTAAAACATCAAAGGAGAAGTTTAAATTCAAGGAGGATAATATAATGATCTCAATATACTTCAAGATCAAGTATGAAGTAAATAACTTCCAAGCTCTTCTTTTTCAAATAGGAAAAAGACTTTTTCTTATTGGAATTATTAAACACTTCAAGATAAAGTGTTGTTGATTCAAAAATATTTCATAAATTTCAGAAGAAGTAGGACTTTGACATTGAAAAGATCCTCTCAACTAAGGAATAGATTGACTAAGTCGAGCGCCAAGTTCCTAGTGAACTTGGTATATTCTCAAGCACCAAGCTCCTATTGTAACTCACTAAATTCAGTCCTTTAACTCAAACCAATGCACAAAAAAACATTCCCAGTAAGCAGTCATACATATGGAATATAGACATGAACATAGTCTCACGTGAAGCATTATTTGAGTGAAAAAACTAATCAATAGAACCTCAGTGGGTTGACACGTTGATGTTGGGTACCACACTAGTATCTTGTGGTTGGATGAGCTTTAGCTTTACTCCACGAATCTTTTTGAGAATCTAGTTTATTTCTCTTAAAGATAAGAAAAATGCTTCACTACATTGTAGATGAGCATGATGATGAAGTTAGTCAACCAATAGGACGAGAGAAATGCATAAGATCTAGCCTCCCTGCCACATGATCACCCATAGAAAATATCCCATGACTCTATTCTCCCTCTTTCTCCATGTGCATATACACATAAATGCCACATGGTACTCATGCATGAGCCCTCTATGTGGGAGAGAGTTCACACCCCTCTTCATGTGACATTTTCATCAATACTAACTATGTAGAATGTCCTGAATAAGCACACAAACTGAACCAATAAAGATTGAGCATTATAATTATGCAAAGTATTTTTGGTTACACTTTGTATAATTGTTGAACTCAACAATAAGTGGTAATCTGATAGTACATAACTTTGGTTTTTATAAACAAAATCTATTAGAAGAAAATCAAAAAATTTAAGTCCAGGATAGAAGATTGTGTTTCTATTGCTCTAGTTCAGTAATGAATTGCAAAGATAATATTAATTGCATGATGAATATCATTATTCTAAATAAAGGAAGAGAAGAGTTACATTATTTATACAAAAATGTGACTGATGAGTTACATATCTTTGATGAAGTTGTTCTATTACATTTGTAGCTATTTTATACATAATGAGAACTTATTTTATACATAAAGAAATATCAGCTCACATGTTATATGGTCACTACATAATTAGACCAGTTGTAAGGTTTTTGTTCTGATTATAAGATTATCTTAAAACAATGGAAAAAGTATAGTAAAAAATACAATAATGGATTACTAGGGAGCACAAAATTAAGTATGTATGTACACATTAATATCTTGTAGATACAATGGGAATCTAATAATAATGCCTAGGACCCTATATGATTTTTTTTTTGAAGTTAGACTACAATCAACTCTCCCAAGCTTTAATTAATAGAAAGAACAACTATACTAGTGAATGGGCCTAACACCCATGGGATCCCTTGAATCTCAGAAAGCAAGAGTTGCTTACAAAACTTGCAAGAATAGAGAACATTACAATTAAGGTTAATAACCCTTTTGTTCCTCTCATGAGGGGCCCACTTGAATTTAATCTTGTTGCCCTCAAGGAAGAGCACTCTATGATGTTTACATGGTGGGGATTTCTTACATTTGAAAATTCTTTTTCCTAAAAGGAAAAGAGATCTTTCAATTGACGGTTCTTTTGGATGGTTGTCTAAGCTGACATGACATCTCTCTTTGTATATCTTTCAAAGTGTATCGCCTCTTATAGCATTCCATAATGCTGAAGAACAACCAACTGCTTCACCTAGTAACACTTGCTTCCAATTAATTTGTCCTTGCAGCAACAAGATTCTCCTAAGGGCCCTTCATATCAACACTGACTTGGGGCACAAAAAGAAGAGGTACCCCAAGTCCTCATTACCATGTAGGCAACATATACACCAATAGGAGATAATAAATGAAGAATGTAATTCAAGCAAAATAAGACATTATACAATTTACCAATAGGAAATAATAAAGGAAGAATGTAATTCGAACAAAAAGCATAGTATGTCCTACACACATTCTATAATTTACTAATAGGACATTATACCAAGCCAATCTTGGCTAATGCAGAAACTGATAAAAGGTTCTTCTTGATCCCTGGCACAAATAAAGCATCTGACAAAGTGAAAGAACTACCATCAGGAGTTGTCAAAATGATCTTACCAATCCCATAACAGGATAAGAGGACTTGTTGGCGCATGTAATAGTATTCCCTGTAGGGGCAGGCTCAAGTGAAGAGAAGAAACTGCGCTGCGAGGTAATATGTTTGGTCGCTCCACTGTCAAAATACCAAACATCTAAGTCTACTACAGACATGCACTGCTCATGAGAAGATGGGTCAAAACTGCAGACAGTAGTAAACGCCCATTCTTCTTCCTGCACAAGATTAGCAGACTCTGTTTTGGTGTAGAGGCCTCTGCAACAACCATTCCAGCCTCTTTCTTCTTTGCCTCTTTGGTAGCCAGTTTTGGACAGTTCTTTATGATATGATCATTCCCTTTAGAGTACTTACAAAACAATTTCTGCTTTTCTGATTTCTTCTCATCTTTATCTTCCTTCTTCGAATATGGAGAATTAGCAGATTTCTGCTTACTAGTTGAAGAACTCCATTTTCCTTTGCCCTTCTGGCTAGCCAAGAGCTTTGATCTGCAACTCGCATAATGGACCTATTCTGCCTGGACTAATCTTCCTGCAACAGAATAGAGACTAACTCCTCAAATGATAAGCCATTTGGATTGCCTTTCATCATCAATCGAAGAGTAGAAGCAAAACTCTGATATGAATCAAGAAGACCATTCAGAACGGTCTGCACAAGTGAGCTATCTGGTATAACCTCATCAGCAGAAATCAATTATTCCTTCAAGTCTTTGATCTTCGTTAGGAAACTGTCCATGGAATCACCTTCATTCATGTGCTCACTCTCCAATTGTTTTCGAAGGTAAGCAACACGAGCCTCATTCCTAGCTTGGTACAATGTGGTAAGTGTATCCCAAACATCCTTAGCTGTTCTCCAAGAGCAAATGTGAGGAATAATGGCACGTTGTGCATGTGCCTGGGCATCTCTGTCATCCTAGCGAATCTGCTCTGCAGTAGGTGTAGCAGAAACTGTAGCACGAACAGGAATATGCAGAATATCTTCATCTTCGACACCTTCTGCATCAGCTTCAGTACCTGCTGTTGTAACAGTTGCAGGTGTGATAGGACGTTTTTCAACACCCTGCACAATGTTCCACAGTCCTTTTGCAACCAACACATGTCGCATCATATAAGCCCATAATGGGTAGTTGGTACCATCCAACTTATCCTCAACAGCCAACATACGGAATACATCACTGCTTTCAGCCATGGCCAGTGACTAAAATACCTTGATGCAGTAAATTGATTGTATCTCAAAAAGTTGAACAAAACTGCCCAGACCAATTCCGCTAGACCTGTAGCAGACTTTGAGATGCTTATACTGGCAAACAGAAACTGGTATATACCTTTGGCACAAAAAGACAAAATATCATGCACAAGCACTGCGATAGTGCGTTCGGAGGCTGAAACGAGCTCAGATCGCGATTTCGACACCACAGAGCGAAGGAGTTTTGATCTCGAAAACACGCTGAGTATGCTCACCAAAATTCATGCAATTTTGAGACTACAAACGGAGGAGTGTCGACGGAGAAGAAGCTTGTAGCACAACACACAATAGTAAATGTATTACTAGAGAATGTACAAAGATAAGTAGCCCATTAGGGCAATAGGCGTATATACAGGCCGGGGGAAAAAAACCTCCTAAAGAGGGAAAAAAGTGCCTCGGTGATCCTAGAGTGTTCACACACATCACTACCTAAATATATCAACATCCACATCCCGTAGATGGGTTGGTTTGGCACTAGTATCTTGAGGCGGAGGTCTTGTGTTCAACCCTCAAAGTGGACATGTAACGGCTTTCGCCAGTCTAAACCAGTTGTAACCTTGTCTAACTTGTCTAACTTCTGATTTGTGGGATACAAGGGGTCCCATAGGTACTATGCACATTCACCTATATAATAATTCTTTCAAAGTTAAAGCTTGGGGGAGTAGGCACTTGTTGAGCCTCCTTTTTTTTTTAATGTGTGTAGGACATAATAAATGCTTTTTGTTCGAACGTCATTCTTCATTTCTTCGAACGTCATCGCCATTTGTTGATGACAGGTGTACAGTTCATGATCTGTCAAATGGCGATGTGATTATTGCTTGTGGCATTTTATGTCATGGGCTGTATAAGCTCATAGATTATGAAAGATCTGTAAATGATTTGGCATGTGTAGTAAATGATTCTCAGGCTATGTCAGATGCAAAGCTTTGGCATGCACGCTTTGGTCATCTCAAACAGTTTTTGGTTTTGGCTGAAAATCTGTCAGCATGTAAAATGGGCACCCTCCATTCTGATCGAGGGGGGGAATATATGTCTTCTGATTTTAATGCATTTCTGGTTGAACGTGGGATAAACCACCAGTGTACAATGCCGTATACACCTCAACAGAATGGAGTTGCTGAACGAAAGAATAGGTCACTCATGGAGATGGCGAGGTGTATGGTCAAGAGTCAGGCTTTACCACATAGTTTCTGGCTTGAGGCTGTCATGTGTGCAGCATATGTACTGAACAGGTGTCCCACCAAAGCGCTGTAGTCTATCACTCCATATACGGCTTAGCATGACCGCAACCATCTGCTGCTCATCTGTGTGTATTTGGTTGTTTGGCATATGCATTGGTGCCTGAACAACATCAGAGAAAATTGGATGATAAAGCAGTAAAATGTATTTTTGTTGGATATAGTTCTGAAAGTAAAGGCTATCGTCTGTATCATCCACAGACTAAATGCATTCTGGTTAGCCGTGATGTTGTGTTTGTGGAAGATGCTATTCAGCCATTGCTTTCATGTACTAAGGAGACATCTGTTAGCTCCAAAGACATGTATGATACTTTGATGCCTCTTTTTACAGGTGGACAGTCTAGTGCTGGTCCCAATGAGGCAACTTCTCAGCCTTTGCAGGTTTCATGTGATGATGCAGATCATTCCATTTCTGATGCAAATTTACATGATGCACTAGTTGATGAGAGAGTTGATATTGAGCAAGCAAAAACTATGCCAAAATGGTTAGTGTAGACTTTGCGTGACAACAAATTAGATGCACCTCTGTCATATCGTACTCATTCAGGCTCTCATAGTGCCTCTTTTGCATCAGATTGCTATGCTATGGCTGCATCTAGTCTCTGTGATGAGAATGAGCCTCTTTCGTTTGATGAAGCACAAAATTCAGAAAATTGGATGGCTTCTATGCAATCTGAATATGATGCAATAATGAAGAATGGTACTTGGTCTTTATGTGACTTGCCTTCTCGCAAGAAGGCCATTGGCACTAAGTGGGTCTAAAACCTGATGGTACAGTTGACAGGTCTAAGGCTAAGCTTGTTGCAAAGGGTTATGCGCAGGAAAGAGGCATTGATTTTGATGAGACCTTTGCATCTACATGTCGTATGACTACTGTTCGAAGCATTTGTGCACCTGCAGCCCATCATGATTGGAATGTACATCAGTTGGACATTAAAATTGCATTTCTGAATGGTGAATTGCATGAAGAAGTGTATGTTTTTGAGCCACGTGGCTTTGTGCAGAAAGGGCATGAAAACCAGGAGTGCATGTTAAAGAAGGCATTATATGGTTTAAAGCAAGCACCACGTGCTTGGTATGAGAAGATACATGCCTATCTAATTGCACATGGTTTTGAGAACAGTCCAACTGAAAGCACCTTATATGTTAAACGTGCTAATGATGTACTTCTGATCATTGTTGTCTATGTTGACGACATGCTGCTCACTGGTCCTATTAAGAAGCATATTACTGATTTTAAGGCTGATTTGCATGCCTCATTTGAGATGTCTGATTTGGGGCATTTGCATCATTCTTTGGGCATTCAATTTATGCAGGTTGATGGTGGAATGGCTTTGTGTCAAATGAAATATATTGACACATTATTGCAGCATTTTGGCCTTGAAGACTATAAGCCTATTGCTACTCCTATGGAGACAGGTTTACGATTGAGTCTTCATGATGTATCATTGTTGTCTATGTTGACGACATGCTGCTCACTGGTCCTATTAAGAAGCATATTACTGATTTTAAGGCTGATTTGCATGCCTCATTTGAGATGTCTGATTTGGGGCATTTGCATCATTCTTTGGGCATTCAATTTATGCAGGTTGATGGTGGAATGGCTTTGTGTCAAATGAAATATATTGACACATTATTGCAGCATTTTGGCCTTGAAGACTATAAGCCTATTGCTACTCCTATGGAGACAGGTTTACGATTGAGTCTTCATGATGTTGGAGATGCATTTGATGCTGTTCTCTATCAACAGGCTGTTGGATGCTTGATTTACTTATGCATTACTCGGCCAGATATTCAGTTTGCTGTCTCACAGATGAGCAGGTTTATGCATTGCCCAGGTGTCAAGCATTGTCAGGTGGTTAAGCGCATCTTTCGCTACTTGAGTGGCACTCGGCTACTTGGGTTGTTTTATCCCAAGGGGGGATCACTACCGCCAGATTTGCATGCTTTTTTTGACTCGGACTGGGCTGGTTGCTATGACACTCGTGTGTCCACTAGTGGCTTTTTCTTCATGCTTGGTAGCTCATGTATATCTTGTTTGAGCAAGAAGCAGCCTACTGTGGCCACTTCCAGTTGTGAGTGTGAGTATAGGGCAGCTTTCACAACGATTGTTGAGTGTGTGTGGCTGAGACGCCTTATGGCTGATTTGGGTGTTGGTCAGACTTCTGCCACCACCATGTTCACTACCAGTCAGAGCGTATTGGCAGTTGCGAGGAACCCTATGTTCCATGCTCGCACTAAGCACATTGAGGTGCATTATCACTATGTCAGGGAGAGGTTCTCTACTGGGGAGGTCAGTTTGGCATATGTGCCCACGCAGGAGAACATTGCAGACCTTTTCACGAAGGCTCTGCCTAGGGAGAAGTTTGAAGCTTTCCGCAAAGCTTTGGGCTTACTTCCTTTTGTGGAGTAATTTCCACATAGCTTGGCACTTCCTTATACATGAGTGCCAGCTACTTGTTCACCGCATCACTCCCAGGGGGGATTTGTTGATATATTCAGGTAGTGATGTGTGTGAACACTCTAGGACCACCTGGGCACTTTTTTCCCTCTTTAGGAGGTTTTTTTCCCCCGGCTTGTATATACACCTATTGCCCTAATGGGCTACTTATCTTTGTACATTCTCTAGTAATACATTCAATATTGTGTGTTGTGCTACAAGCTTCTTCTTCTTCATTGTGCTGTTCGTGTGCTTCCGTAGACGTCTAACTCGAACAGTGGACTCATACACACATTTTATAATTTACTAATAGGAAATAATAAATGAGAAATGTAATTCGAATAGAAAAACATATAGCCACAATCTTAAAAAACCCTGAAAGAAAATTTTAGCCTTATAACAATGAAGCTATTGTCATGATTGAGATATCGAGTAAGTGAACCTACTTCGAGTCTTTTGGATACAACTTTACAATAAATTTGTTTAATTATGATAGATCAGATCAGGCATTGAAAAATTTGAAGCTCTAAAAAAGCACGAAGAGTTATCTTATGACAATTTTTTTGAGTAAAAATGTGTGAGAAGACATCTTACAAAATAAGTGAGTGATCTATAGCCTTAAAAAACGAATAAAATAGGGATTCAAGATTCAACAAGTTCTTATGGAGCTTACAATTCATTAGTTTTTTTATTTATATTAAGAGATCTTTTTATTAATAAAACATAATTGTGAAACATAATTTTCTAGGTAGCAAGTCTGGAGGAAGTATTAATAAAATAAGTGAGTGATCTATAACCTTAAAAAACGAATAAAATAGGGATTCAAGATATCAGTTAACAAATTGTTATGGAGCTAACAATTCTTTATGCTTTTATATTTATATTAAGATATCTTTTTATTAATAAAACATAGTTGTGAAACATAATTGTCTAGGTAGCAAGTTTGGAGGAAGTATTAATAAAATAAGTGAGTGATCTATTGCCTTAAAAAACGAATAAAATAGGGATTCAAGATATCATTCAACAAATTGTTATGGAGCTAACAATTCTTTATGTTTTTTTATTAATATTAAGAGAACTTTTTATTAATAAAACATAACAAAGGCAATGCAAGGGCTTAAGGAATTGATAAATCTTATTCTCAAGAATCATTGTTAAAGAAAGATATCAATCAATTGTAGCTAATTGATAATTTAATGAAACAAACTCATTTGGAATACATGTATTGTGCTTTTTCACTTTTACCTTTATTTTTATTTTTATTTTTTAGTTTGCAACTCTTATATAAGAAACATTTGGTTCATATTGGCCTTTGAAATTGCACATTATTACATAAATTATTTCAGATTATGAAAGGTTGTCCATACATACATACATACATACATACATACATACATACATACATACATACATACATACATACATACATACATACACCCATTATTATTATGAAGGTTGATCATACATACATACATACACCCGCACACACATACATAATACATATAGATGAAGGAATTACATATGTGAATAACATATAGGATCATTTGTAGCAAAATACGAAGTCTTTAGTACAATTAAAATACTGAACTCTAAAAATGCTGAGATAAAGATGGAAGCCTAATCTCCATCCTTAACATCTCCAAAAATCTATTTGAGCATACAATCTAATCATGCCTCCTAACATCTTTTAAAAGCTCTCACACTTGGCATATGATCCTTGTAAAATATGAAGAAATTACCTATTTAATTCAATAAATCTTTAAGGGTTTTTATGAGACTTATCAAAACATTTTTTTCTTGTTCACAAATTTGGCTTACAATTGATCATGCTTAAGTGTGGGCTTATGACTAGGAGTTGGGGCTTCTTATGTGTAAGAGATGTTGAATCTTGTACATTTTTATCATTTGGATGATTCACACGATTATACGATGATGAATATGCATGAATAAAGGGGGTGATGATAGCAGTATGATAGCCTTATGCATG
>CM035438.1:53726582-53741582 GCA_020310875.1 Ceratopteris richardii
AGCAACATTTTTTCAATGAATTGTAGTGATTATTACCAAATTTACCAATTAGTGTCATGAGAAAGGAGAGAAGGAAGAGAGCTCACTCACACACTTTCACACTCAAAGAGGAGCACATTTGAGGCAAGGAAGAATGATCTTCTTCTTCTTCTTCTTCTTCTATTACATAAAAGGAATATACAAGAATGACCTAATACAACAATACAATTAGTGCAATATCCAAAGAACAGTACATAAGGAAAATCCTAATATCTGTGAATGAGTGAGCTGGCAAGAAACCAATGTGCCATCACTCTCTGTAGATAAATCTAGTAAAGCTCAATGAAGTATTCTTGACATGTACTAGCATGACCACTATACATGTCAAAGAATTGAAAAAGTGATACGTGTCATCCTGGATCATCACATGTTCAGCTTGAGATCTCAACAACTCCCCCTCAAGCTCAACATCATGTCTTGTAATCCAAGCATCTTCCAAAACTTCTTCAACTTCTCATCTCCAAGTGCTTTAGTGAAAATATAAGCAACCTTCCCATTTGTCCTCGCATAAACAAGGTCAATATTACCTGTGAATACCTTTTCCTTTATGAAATGATAATATGATTTGTTCTAGCATGAAAAACACGGTTCCATGTTAAGTGTATGCTGTGAAGATTATCACAATAGATGATGATAGGCTTTTGCACTTCCAAACCTGAATCTCCAAGTAGCATCTCTAGCCATGATTCTTCACATGTTGCCATTGCAGAAACTCTATACTCAACATCTGGACTCGACAAAGCAACTATGGGTTGCTTCGTACTGCTCCATGTAATAGCTTCACTTCCAAGTGAGAATAGAAAGCCACTAGTAGATCTTTTATCTGGACCACTATAAGCCCAATATGCATCGGTATATCCATGAACCTGCAATTTTGCACAAGCTTCATAAAACAATGCATAATCCAAAATAGCACTCACATAATGTAGAATACATCTCAGAACATCTAAATGTGGTTTCTTGGAACCTGCATAGATTGACTTTCAAGTCCAACGGTGTAGCTTAGATCAAGCCTTGTAATTGTGAGATATATCAAACTTTCCACAATTTTCCTATGCATAGTAGCATTTTCTAGTGCTTCACTTGATGTAGTATCCAACTTCATATTTTGATCTAATGGCATAGAAATTGGCTTACAATCAGCCATACAATACTTTTGAAGTATACTCAAGGCATATTGCCTTTGCGACATCCATATACCTGCTTCTGTATGTATAAACTCAATGCCAAAGAAATAGCGAAGCACATCAAGATCTTTCATGTCAAATGCTTGCATGAGGAGCTTCCTTACCTCTTTAATGCTTTCTTCATTATCACCACCTTTAATAAAGTCATCAACATAAATAACCACAATCGTGATGCCATCATCACCCTTTCTTGCATATAATGAATGATCTGCATTATACATAGAAAATGCAATGGTGGTTAAGCAATCAACAATCCTTGCATGCCAAGCACGAGGGGCTTGTTTAAACCCATACAAAGCTTTTTGCAACCTCCAACATATTTTGGGTGTTTTGAATCCTCGTATCCTTGTGGCTGGTCCATGTATATTTCTTCCTACAACTCATCATGTAAGAAAGCATTCTTCACATCCATCTGATGCAAAGTCCATCCTTTTGCTTTCGCTAATGCAACAAGTGCTCTGACAGTAGACATTTTAGCGACAAGGGCAAAAAGTTTCCTCATAATCAATGCCATATGTCTGTGCATATCCTTTTGCTACCAATCGTGCTTTATACCTTCTTATGCTACCATCAACATTGTGCTTTACCTTGTAAACCCACTTGAAGCCTATGGGTTTCTTTCGTGCGGCAATGGAACTAGCTTCCATATTTCATTTCCATAAAGTGAAGCCATCTCTTCATCCATAGCTTTCTCCAAATCTGTATTTCCGATTGCATCTTGAAAACAAGAAGGTTCAGGATCTTGTATTACCTTGGTCATGTAGGCATAATGACGAGTCATGTAATTGTCATAGATCCGTTGCACTGAATTTCGCATCCTCCCAGATCTTCTTAGTCCTTGGTCAGTTCTCCTTGTAACATTTGCATGTGCCTTTCTTACTCTTGGAGTCTTCACATAGGGAAATCCAAGTTCTTCATCAAGGCTCTTTTCTGAACCGCTTGAATCTCCATCAATGTCTTCAAAACCGGTGGATGTTTTACTTCTAGCAGAAAGCTTTTCTTTACCTTTCTTGGATGTAGTCGATAAATTTGCTTGACTAAAATTTCCTCGCAATCTTCCACTCCATGGATTTGAGTTGGAATTATTGCTTGGTGACACATCCAATCTCCTCAAAACTTGAGATTCTTCACTTGATTTTTAAGCATTTCCTTTGTCATTTGAGTCTAGATTAAGTCCTTCTTTGGCATCTGCATAGAAGCTTGACATTTCATCAAACACCACATCTGTGCTTACCTTCACTTGTTGTGTGAGTGGTTTATAACATTTATATCTCTTTTACTCAAGGGAGTATATGATGACGATACATTTTTTTTGCTTTTGGATCGAGCTTCGTCTTCGGCTCTTTTGGTACATATACATATGCAATACAACCAAATACTTTCATATGTGATAAGTTTGGCTTTTTACTTGTAAACTTCTCTTCAGGTGTAAACTTCTCTTCTGCAATATGTCTATTTTTGCATTCAGTAACACCATTTTGTTGCTCGTGCTATTTCTGCAATATGTCAATTTTTGTGTTCAACAATGTTATTTTGTTGTGGTGTGTACTTGAATGAAAATTGCCGCCGAATTCCATGACTTTTTAGAAAGCTAATGAACTCATTTGACATGTATTCACCTCCTCCATCGGATCTCAATGTCTGAATATACTTCTTTGTTTGCTTTTCCTTCATAGCCTTAAAATTCTGGAAGTGAGTGAACACCTCACTCTTCTCTTTCATGAAATATATCCACACATTTCGTGTATGGTCATGAATGAAAGTGACATAAAACCTGCAACCTCCCATAGATGTGGTCTTTGCAAGACCCCAAACATCTGTATGTACTATGTACTATTTCTAGCACATTCTCACTAACATGCTTGTCATGTGGAAATGATTCCTTTGACTGTTTACTAAATTGACATCATGCACATACCTTTTGCATCTTTGCAACCTTGAAATTTGGTAGTCCATTGATAAAATCCTTTGACAACATCAATTTCAGCCTTTGCAAATTTGCATGTCCAATTCGCTTGTGTCAAATCTTTACATCAACAATAACACCTCCACCTTTTGCAAACATGGCCGCATTCATTTCAAGAATTTTTACATTCAATGTGATTATTCTACTTACTATATTCCCTTTGGCTATCAACCTTCCATTCTGTTTGTACTCTTCTACATATAAACCATCATCTTTTTGTAGTCTTCTACATATAGACCATCATCATTGAACTTGACTTATAATCCCCGGTGAACCATTTGTCCAACTTAAACCAGATTCTTTGTTATATTCGGAACATGCAGAACATCAACAAGATGTTTTATCTTCTCGTCCGCGCCATAGATAGTGCTATGTTTCTTGAATGCTCGATGTCATCACCTGTTTCAACATATCTAAGAACTTGCAATTTTTGCAAACTACTAAACCATTCTACATGACTGATCATTTTGAAGCATAACATGCCAGACATTATCATTCGATTTTGAAACATGAGAAGAGATCGTATTCATCATGTGATGTTGGACCATGAACAACTTCTCTGAATCATCTTCACTTGTTGATGCATAGTTGTTTTGTTTCCTTCCATTATTTTGATTCTTCAACTTGCAATCATGTTCAAAGTGACCAGGTTTACCACAATTCAAGCATCCTTTATTGTCATATCTGAATCATTTCTTTGGAAATTTTCGCGACCTCTTTGGCTCCCCCCTCCTTGAAATTGTCCTCTATCTCGTACATATTCTGTTGTTGACCTTGGTCTTGGTTACTGTGTCCTCTTCCACTTCCAAAGTCTCTACCTCTTCCTCTTCCTAAAAGGTATCTCAACTTTACTAAAAGGTAAATAGAGGAGGTTATGTCAATATTAGGTAATGTAGAGTGCTGAAAAGCATAAGAAAAGCATCAAAAAGTGAAATAGCTAAACCTTGTATTTTTAGATAGTATAGGTAAAAGTCAAAATTTTATTTTTCAAGTTATAGACGACCTTTTTTTAGGTTCAATCCTTGGTCACGACTCACCCTTGCTTTTATTAGACATGTGCATTTTTGGATAAAATTCATGTTTGCTTTTGTTTTTGTTCATTAAAGCTGAATTTGAAGATATTAAAGCCGAAAGCTCATGCATACTTGAAAGCTTATAATAAGCCTTTTGTGTTTGCTCTTCTCCACCTCATCTCTAGAACTTAAGGAAGCTAAAGAGTGTTGGTGTAATTCAAGCCTTAACACTTGGCTTGGATATCAACCTTGAAGACTTCACATAAAGCTTGGACTTTGAAAGTTTAGCTTGGAACCTTTGAAGGATATATCTACAAGGAACAAGGATCATAGGAACCAATGCTTATTGGTTATTACTTTTTTATCTCTTGTAAAAGTCAATATGACTTTAATCACTCATGTAATCACACCTACTTGAGAAAGTCGTGGAAAACTTGAAAGTTGTAATGGAGAGAATATCTCCCTAAGTTTAGTAGAGAGATTTTAGGAAGCTTCAATTTGAATTTCAAATTCAAATGACCAATCAACTCTTATAAAAGCTATGAAGAAAAGTCGCGAGTTAGTTTTTTCATTTTTCAGCTCATATCCCGAGGCTAATCCATCTATCTCTGAGTGTGTGAGAGCTACACCATAGCCTACACATCTGAGTACCATTGAGCATCACATTCTATGCCAATGGGAATGTACAATCAATAGAATTAATACATAGCATTACATTCATAATCTCTGGTTTCTCTGAGTGACTATCTCCAACTTTGTCAACTTCCAAGAGGCATATCTCAAGATCTACTGAACCAAATTGGATGATTCAAAGTGCATTGGATTCAGCTCAAAGTCTACCATACACCTACAAAATTTCAAGGCCATTGGATCAACCATTACAGAGAAATCTCAGTCGAGGTGATCACTGGTATGTGACTTTAAGTCTCCTAAAAAATCGGGGGTGTACCTTATTTTGCTAAAGTGATTTCTCTGAGTATAGTTTATCATTTCCTTTCATTCCACTTGCAAATGGGAGCTTACTAAGCTAATAGAATATCCCTAGAAGGAATTTTGCTAATTGTAACTACACTGGTCACACTGAGCATAACACTGAGCAGGTGTCAATACCAAAATAGCAAGTTTTTCAGGATTTTGAAGTCACAAGTAGTCTGTCTTGATTTGATCATTGCTTATAACATTTGCAAAGCACATATATGGTTTCTTGGTATCATTTGGAAGCTCAAGGAGTCTACTAAGTATTTCTGGAGTCAAAAGAGGGCAGGTGTGAAGCAGGTTTTGCAGCATCAACTCATTTCCTGAGTGCATCCAACCATCACTTCCAACAAAGAGCTTAAGAGAAGAGAAGCGAGCAAGATAACCATATACTCAACTTGGGAATTTTCATCTATTGAGGTGGTTGTTGCATGTATATTGGGGCTATGTCGTTATATTTTGGTAGTGATGTGTGTGAACACTATTAGGATCGTTGGACACTTTTTCCCCTCATTAGGAGGTTTTTTCCCCCGGCTTGTGTCAAGGCAGCACTAGATTGTGCCCTCTTACTAGACTGGACAAGATTTCCAGAATGTACCTCTAATTTCAAAATCACCCATGCAAGGGAAATTATACAAGAATGTACAACTGTTACAAGAGTCCCACAACCCAAGATTGAAAGGTATTGATAATTTGATATGACATGATGCAAGAGATCCCACAGCCTAGGACCATAGGTATGAAACAAGATCTTAGAATTACAAGAACTCCCTTGAAGAAGATGCAAAAAATAACTAGACAAGATCTACTATGAGATTACAACAGGACAAGACTAGATGTCCAAAAACTAGATAGGACTATAACAAAGAGAAAGACAAGAACATGAACTGGAACTTGGAAAAACATACTTGGAGAATGTGATTCCTTGAGCTCTCAGGATTGGCATTGGCAAGTCTGAAAATATATGTGGCTAAGCCTTCCTTATATCCGTGTTGAAGGGCGGTTACGAATTGATGAGGTCAATGATGATGCCATCAACTTGAAACAAAGTCTCTAAATGTCGAAACAAGGCAAATAGACAATCATTTTTAGCGTTTTGGCACATTTCAGATGCAATGGTGGTATTAGATTCTCCAAATTTCGACCCAATCATGAGATATGCTGAAATCATCTGAAATCTAGATCTAAATCAAGGTATATCCATGTCTCCATGACATTACCCCCTCCTCAAGCGATGAGTTCCATGAGGAGCTGCTTAGTTTTTTGGCTTCATGATCTCTTGTGAGTTTTTGGGATTGATTCTTTATAGCTCTTGGTCTTTATAGATCTCTTAATATGTGGTACTTTAGTATGATGATGATGGATATCCATGGTGGAACTGGAAAGGGTTCGCAGTATATCTAGGTGCAAAATCGAGTGCATGATTCTCATGATGGAATGTATTCCTCTTCTGACTTTGATGATGATCCTTTTGAGGTGGGATGGTGATTGTGGCAATCTTGAATCCAACTTGTTTCTTTCGCTAAAGACATTTGAATACCATATGATCATGATCTCCACAATATAAGCATAATCCATTGTCTTTTCAATGTATTCTTTCCTTTGTTGAAAGTCTCTTGACCTGATGTTATCCAACTGCATGGGTTCTGGTTGAGATTCTTCCAACATATGTTGTTGAGGAACTTAGGTAAACTTGTATTCCCAACCTTGAAGTTTGAACACAAATCTTCTTCTCTTGCTTTCTCTCGAACAACCTATTATCACACTCGATTGCTTGATTCATGAATTTATTCAAAGTATTTACCTTAGGCACGGTCAACAAGAGGTCCTTGACATCGTCATATAAGCCCCATCAAAATTGGTTCATAAAATAATCCTCATGCCATGTAAGATCACAAATGATTTGTCTCTATTATGATGGATAGATAGGAGGAGCTTCTTTAGCTTTGTTTCCAAAACACAGTGACCAATTGGTAGCTCCAAATGAAGATGTGAAATTTTGAACAAAGGCCTTAAAATCATACAAAATATCCCTATCCTTCTCAAGGGTACGTACAAAACATGAAAGAGAAGGGCCACATAATAGAGCTCCAAGGAGTCCTACTTGAGAAACATCGTCTGGGTACCTTTTTGGTTGCATTCTTATGAATAGCTTCATCGATTGCAGAAATCCTCATAAACTTTGTCCTTCCGAATTTCTCATGCATACTCACCTTTGGACTTTTCTTCATATTACTTGTCATTGGGGTACTTCAAGAAGCTTGATTTACTATGATATGCAACTTTTGGGTTTGCCTTTGAAGCTCTCTGATTATATCTTGAATATTTTGGCATTGAATCCTTTCTTGAAGGTAGTCTTGCCATAATGTTAGGGGGGCACTAGATTGTGGCCTCTGATTAGACTAGACAAGATTTTCGAAATATACTTCTGATTGCAAGATCATCAACGCATGGCCAATAATACAAGAATATACAATTGTTACAAGAGTCCCACGACCTTGGATTGATAAATATGGATAACTTGACTAAATAGGATGAAAGAGATCCCACAACTCGAGACCTTAGGTTTGAAATAAGATATTAGAATTACGAGAACTCCCTTGAAGGAGGTAAATTAGATACAAGAAATAGCTTGACAAGATCTTGTGCTATGAGATTACAAGAGGGAAAGACTAGATGTCCATAAATTAGTCTAGAAAGGAGTAGAACAAAGAGAAAGTAAAGTATGTGAATGGAAACTTTGAAAGTATTTACTTGGAATTCACCTATTTGGCCATAACTTGGTCATCCAAGCTCCAAATTTAAAGATATTTCTTGCTGTGGATTGCTCTCTGAGAGCTCTTTCTAGGGAGTGGTTAGAACCCAGCTTCTGGCTTCAGTTCCAGTCATCTTCAGAGCTTCGAGTTTGACTGTTCGTCGTCATCGACCCTCGTTGGGATATCTTTTTAAGGCACCAACTATCGGGAGAGTCTTGGAAAGCTAAACGGAAGGAGTGTGAACCATCTCAAGCACCTGCACACACCTGCATATTATCTCTTGGGCCTTTAGATAAGTTTCTTTGTCAATTAATATGCATTACTGCATTCTTTTTGCTTTATACCGCATATAGAAATTGCATATGTGCATAGTATCTATAGTATATGCGTAGTTTAGGACGTCTAGTATTGTACGATGCATGAATTCTTGTTTGCAGGGATAGGTAACTATTTTCTTGCAGGTTCAGCGAGGAAAGAAAAAGAAATTTGTCAGGGTGTATAATCCCCTTCCTTTTATTTGTAGTTAGATTGTGCTTGCCGGCATCGTTATCGCGGAAATTGCATGTTGAGTACTTAGTATAATTTTTTTGATTTTCAAATTTACATCGTTATGTTACCGAAATTTTTAGAATTTAGTATGCATATGCATTAAAGAATAGCTATCATACTAAAAGTTTCTTGTTTTTCTTTAAGCAAATTGTGACTTATCTGTTTCCGCTGCCACTTATTTACTTTAGATTTACATAGAGCATAGAATCGAATTGGTAACAAGAGTGAATCCGACCGCTTGGCCATCATTTCGAATGAGTTTGCAAGAGAAGAATGAAGTTCGCAAGGTTGTGGACGAGTATCTACAGAAAGGGCTGATTAGGCCGAGCTATTTACCCTTTGGAGCACCTCTTCTTCTTGTGAAGAAGAAAGATGGATCTTATAGGATGTGTGTCGACTACCGAGCACTCAATAAGATCACTTGCAGACACAGATATCCCATGCCCAGGATAGATGATCGTTTAGATGCTCTAGGTGGAGCCATTGTATTTAGTAAAATAGATTTAAAAAGTGGCTACCATCAGATAAGGGTAAAAGATCCCTTTGACTTAGAGACAATGCTAGTGGCATAGCCATAGGGGAAGTTTTGAGCCAAGATGATAGGCCAATAGCTTTTGAAAGAAAGAAATTAAGTAGTGCACAACGCAATTGGCCAGTGCATGAACAAGAGTTGTATCGAGTGGTGCATGCACTTAAAGTTTGGAGACACTATCTTTTGGTGTAGACTTTAAGGTATACACGGATCACCATACACTCAAGTACTTTTGTAGTAAGCCAAATCTTCGAGGCAGACAGGCTCGTTGGGCTTGAGCTCATGCAGGAGTTTCACATGGAAATCCTATATAGAAGAGGCAAAGAGAATATAGTAGCAAATGCATTATCACTGATAATGTATGAAATGAGCTTTACAGTTTTAGAAAGCTCATTCCTTCAAGAGATAAAGGAAGCATAGGTGGAAGATCCACATTTGTTACAGATTATTAGAGCCATCAGTGACGACTCTATCTGTTGGAGTTAGACATCTGCGAAAGCACCCGAACAACACAAGGAAGAAGAAGAAGAAGCTTGGAGCACAACACACAATACTGAATGTATTACCACTAGAATGTACAAAGATTAGTAACCCGTTAGGGCTATAGGTGTATATACAAGTCAGGGGAAAAAAACCTCCTGAAGAGGTAAAAAAGTGCCTCGGTGGTCCTAGTGTGTTCACACATATCGCTACCTAAATATATCAACAAATCCCCCCCGGGAGTGATGCGGTGAACAAGAAGCTTGCACTCATGTATAAGGAAGTGCCAAGCTATGTGGAATCAATCCACAAAAGGAAGTAAGCCCAAAGCTTTGTGGAAAGCTTCAAACTTCTCTCTAGGCAGAGCCTTCGTGAAAAGGTATGCAATGTTCTCCTGTGTGGGCACATATGCCAAGCTGAACTCCCGAACCTCTCCCTGACATAATGATAATGCACCTCAATGTGCTTAGTGCAAGCACGGAACACAGGGTTCTTTGCAACTTCCAATGTGCACTGACCGATAGTGAAGATGGTGGTGGCAGAAGATTGGCCAACACCCAAATCAGCCTTAAGGCGTCTGAGCCACACACATTCAACATTCGCTGTGAAAGCTTCCCTATACTCAGCCTCACAAAGTGGCCATAGTAGGCTACAGTAGGCGGCTTCTTGCTCAATCAAGATATACATGAGCTACCAAGCATGAAGCAAAAGCCAGTAGTGGACACACGAGTATCATAGCAACCAGCCCATTCACAATCAGAAAAAACATGCGAATCTGGCGGTAGTGATCCCCCCTTGAGATAAAATAATCAAAGTAGGCGGGTACCACTCAAGTAGCGAAAGATGCGCTTAACCGCCTGCCAATGCTTGACACCTGGGCAATACATAAACCTGCTCATCTGTGAGACAACAAACTGAATATCTTGCTGAGTAATGCATAAGTAAATAAAGCATCCAACAACCTGCTGATAGAGAACAACATCAAATGCATCTCAAGCATCATGAAGACTCAATCGTAAACCTGTCTCCATAGGAGTGGCAATAGGTTTTCAGTCTTCAAGGCCAAATCGCTGCAATAATGTGTCAATATATTTCGTTTGACACAAAGCCATTCCACCAACTTGCATAAATTGAATGCCTAAATAATGATGCAAATGCTCCAAATCAGACATCTCAAATGAGGCATGCAAACCAGCCTTGAAATCAACAATGGGCTTCTCATGAGGACCAGTGAGAAGCATGTCATCAACATACACAATAATGATCAGAAGCACATCATTAGCACGCTTAACATATAAGGTGCTTTTAGTTGGACTGTTCTCAAAATCATGTGCAATCAGATATGCATGGATATTTTCATACCAAGCACGTGGTGCTTGTTTCAAACCATATAAAGCCTTTTTCAACCTGCATACGTGGTTCTCATGCCCTTTCTGCACAAAGCCACGGGGCTGAAAAACATACACTTCTTCATGCAAGTCACCATTCAGAAATGCAGTTTTAATGTCCGATTGATGTACATTCTAACCATGATGAGCTGCAAGTGCACATATGCTACGACCAATGGTCATTTGGCATGTAGATGCAAAAAGGTTTCATCAAAATCAATGCCTTTTTCTTGTGCATAACCCTTTGCAACAAGCCTAGCGTTATACTTGTCAACTGTTCCAGGTTTACGCTTCAGCTTGTATACCCACTTAGTGCCAATGGCCTTCTTGCCAAGAGGTAAGTCACATAAAGACCAGGTACCATTTTTCATGATAGCATCATATTCAGACTGCATTGCAAGCATCCAATGTTCAAAATTTTGTGCTTCATCAAATGAAACAGGCTGAGTCTCATCACAGAGACTAGAGGCAGCCATAGCATAGCAATCTAATGCAAAAGAGGCACTATGAGAACTTGAACGAGTACGGTATGATAGATGTGCATCTAATTTGCTGTCACGTAAAGTCTGCACCAACCATTTTGTCATAGTTTTTGCCTCTTCAATATCAACTCTCTCATCAACAAGTGCATCATGTAAATCTGCATCAGAAATGGAATGGTTCGAATCATCACATGAAACTTGTAAAGGCTGAGAAGTTGCCTCATTAGGACCAGCACTAGACTATCCACCTGTAAAAAGAGGAAGCAAAGTATTATACATGTCTTTGGAGCTAACAGATGTCTCCTTCATACATGAAAGTAAAGGCTGAATAGCATCTTCCACAAAAACATGACGGCTAACCAAAATGCATTTAGCCTGTGGATGATACAAAAGATAGCCTTTGCTTTCAGAAGTGTACCTAACAAAAATACATTTTACTGCTTTATCATCCAATTTCTTGCGATGTTGTTCAGGCACTAATGCATATGCCAGACAACCAAAAAGCGACAGATGGCTTGCGGCCATGCGAAGCCTCATATAGAGTGATAGACTTCAGTGCTTTAGTGGGACACCTGTTAAGTACATATGCTGCACACATGACACCCTCGAGCCAGAAACTGTGTGGTAAAGCTTGACTCTTGACCATACACCTCGCGGTAAAGCTTGACTCTTGACCATACATCTCGCCATCTCCATGAGTGACATGTTCTTCCGTTCAGCAACTCCATTCGGTTGAGGTGTATATGGCATTGTTTATTGATGTTTTATCCCACGTTCAGCCAGAAATGCATTAAAGTCAGAAGACATATATTTCCCCCCTCGATCAAAACGGAGGGTGCCTATTTTACATGATGACAAATTTTCAGCCAAAACCAAAAACTGTTTGAAGCACATAAACACTTCGGACTTTGCTTTTAATGGATATACTTATGCATGCCTAGAAAAATCATCAATGAAAGTCATGAAGTAAAGATAGTTTCCAAAAGAGGGTGTTTGCATAGGACCACATACATCATTGTGAACAAGCTGCAATTTCTGTGTAGCTTGAACAGAACCATCTTTTGGGAATGAGAAACCCCCAAAATACAACCTTCACATACATGTTTACGAGGTGCCTCAAGTTTGGGCAAAGAGGAAACCATTTCAGATTTCTCAAAGCATGCATGCCAAATCTTTGTATCTTACATAGCGTGAGAATCATGTACTGCACATGATGAATCATTCACAGATTTTTCATAATCTATGAGCTTATACAACCCACGAGATTAAATGCCAGAAGCAATAATCACATCGCCATTTGACAGATCATGAACTGTAAATATGTCATCAACAAATTTCACAACCAAACCAATCTTGGCTAAGGTCGAAACTGAAACAGATTCTTATTGATCCCTGGCACAAATAAAGTATCTTACAATGTAAAAGAACTACCATCGGTAGCAGTCAGAATGATCTTACTTACCAACTCCTATAATAGGATAAGAGGAGTTGTTGGCGCATGTAACAATATTCCCTGTAGGAGGAGGCTCGAGCGAAGAGAAGAACCTGCGCTGCGAGGTAATATGTTTGGTCGCCCCACTATCAAAGTACCAAATATCTGAGTCTAATGCAGACATGTGAGAAGATGGGTCTGAAAGGAGATGTGGTGCTGAAGGGGTAGAGGACGCGTGTATGTGCCTCAGAGGTGGAGGCGTTGGGCAAAAATAGAGGCGGAGCTGAGAGAGAGAGGGAGAGAGAGTTTCGATCAGCTTTGGAGAGGCTCACCAAGAATGAGAGAGCCCTAAAAGTGTTATTAAGTTATGTTATATATGACCCTTTTAGGGTTGGCCAAGTTCACATTGAACTTAGCCCAAAAAATAAAGAATAAGTGACGTAGCCTTTATAAATAGGCCTATACACATGTATACACTATAAAGGGGTCATTTAGGGCTTTACCCAAACAACCTCCCACTTAAAGGCATAAATGACGCCTTTAAGCTACGTGACTCCCACCATCAGTGTACATAACTGATGTTGTGCTTTGGGTAAGCACTTAGTGAGAACATCTGCAGGGTTCTCTGATGTATGGACTTTAACCAATGTGATAAGGCCATCCTCAAGCACCTCTCGAATGAAGTGATATCACACATCAATATGTTTTGTGCGTGCTTGGAACATGGCATTCTTTGCCAAACATATGGCACTCTGGCTATCACAACCAAGCATAGGTGCTGTGTTAGGCAAACCAAACTCACTGCAAAGACGTGCTAACCATATTGCTTCCTTGGAAGCCTCAGTGGCTGAAATATATTCAGCCTCAGTAGTAGATAAAGCAACAATCTTTTGCATTGTGCTCCATCATGATACAACACCACCTGCAAGAGTGAAAACATAGCCACTTGTGGATTTCCGTATATCCACATCACCTGACATGTCGGAATCACATAATCCCTTCACCTCTAATGGGTCCTTTCCATAACTAAGGTAGTTGTTTTTAGTTCCTTTCAAATATCTCAAGATAGATTTGACTGCCTCCCAATGAGCTCTACTAGGATTAGCCATGGATCTGCTAACAATTCTCACTGCATGAGCAATGTCTGGCCGAGTAGCAACCATAGCATACATAAGTGAACCACAAGCTGATGCATACGGAACACTCTTCATGTAATTGGCTGCATCATCATCTTTGGGACAGTCATCCTTGGAGAGCTTAACATGTGGCTGCAATGGCCTTCCAAGAGGCTTAGCATCAGCCACATTAAAAGTATGCTGCTGCCTATCCTGTTTTATTCACATACCAAGAATATGCTCAGCTTCCCCAAGGTCTTTCATTGAGAATGCTGAAATGTGACCTTTTTATGGTCATGCTTCAAGGCAACGTTGTTTTGTAGCAGCCTTGCCTCATTAAAAACAACATCCCGGCTGCGTATGACCCTTTTCAGCTGAGGTAATCATATTCTATAACCCATTTCACCTTCTTCACCATATCCCATGAATAGGCCTTTAATGGATTTGGCATCAAGTTTACTCCTCAACTCAGGTCTTATGTGTGCAAAAGCTTCACAGCCAAAGACGCGTAAGTGATCATATGAAGTAGGTTGGCGAGACCAAACCTTTTCAGGGATGTCATCTTTCAAGGACGTGCGAGGGGATCGATTGCATATATGTATTACAGTTTTAAGAGCCTCTCCCCAAAAACCATGAGGGAAATTAGCTCTGGACAGCATGCATGTCACTCTCTCACAAAGAGTCCGATTATACCTTTCAGCCACACCATTAGAAGAGGGGCTGTATGGAATAGTAAGCTATGCATGAGCATCGTCAACTGATATAGTAGCACATAGAATATCTTCCATATCTGAAAGCTCCTCAATAACAACACTAGAGGCCACATTGGCCTTCTTTTCTTTCTGCCTGTCCTGTCCATCCGTCTTGTCTTCCTTCTTGTCTTTTCTTTTATCTCCAACATTCTTCTTCCTCTCAAGCTCTGCCTTATAGAATCGGCAGTCGGGCTTCTTATGGCCTTTCCTACCACACTGATAACATGTCACATCAGTACCCTGCTTCTTGCTGGAGCTGCCCCTTTCTTTGCTTTGCTCATACTCCTCTGTGAATAAGAGCCCTTCTTCTCTGATGCCTTTGACCATGTTTGCA
>CM035438.1:53751582-53754082 GCA_020310875.1 Ceratopteris richardii
TTCTTTCACTTTGTCAGATGCTTTATTTGTGCCAGGGATCAAAAAGAACCTGTTATCAGTTTCTGCATTAGCCAAGATTGGCTTGGTTGTGAAATTCGTTGATGACAGGTGTACAGTCCATGATCTCTCAAATGGCGATGTGATTATTGCTTCTGGCATTTTATGTCGTGGGCTGTATAAGCTCATAGACTATGAAAGATCTGTGAATGATTCGGCATGTGCAGTTCATGATTCTCAGGCTATGTCAGATGCAAAGCTTTGGCATGCACGCTTTGGTCATCTGAATTTTGCTAGTTTGTTACGCCTGCAGAAATCTGAAATGGTGTCTTCTTTGCCCAAACTTGAGGCACCTGGAAAACATGTTTGTGAAGGCTGTATTTTGGGCAAAATGCAGCGTTCTTCCTTTCCAAAAGATGGTTCAGTTCGGGCTATGCAGAAATTGCAGCTTGTACATAGTGATGTCTGTGGTCCTATGCAGACACCCTCTTTTGGAAATTACCTTTACTTCGTGACTTTCATTGATGATTTTTCCAGGCATGCATGGGTATACCCACTCAAAGCAAAGTCCGAAGTGTTCATGTGCTTCAAACAGTTTTTGGTTTTGGCTGAAAATCTGTCAGCATGTAAAATGGGCACCCTCCGTTCTGATCGAGGGGGGGAATATATGTCTTCAGATTTTAATGCATTTCTGGCTGAACGTGGGATAAAACACCAGTGTACAGTGCCGTATACACCTCAACAGAATGGAGTTGCTGAACGAAAGAACAGGTCACTCATGGAGATGGCGAGGTGCATGGTCAAAAGTCAGGCTTTACCACATAGTTTCTGGCTTGAGGCTGTCATGTGTGCAGCATATGTACTGAACAGGTGTCCCACCAAAGCGTTGCAGTCTATCACTCCATATGAGGCTTGGCATGACCGCAAACCATCTGTTGCTCATCTGCGTGTTTTTGGTTGTTTGGCATATGCATTAGTGCCTGAACAACACCGCAGAAAATTGGATGATAAGGAAGTAAAATGTATTTTTGTTGGGTACAGTTCTGAAAGTAAAGGCTATCGTCTGTATCATCCACAGACTAAACGCATTCTGGTTAGCCGTGATGTTGTCTTTGTGGAAGATGCTATTCAGCCATTGCTTTCATGTACTAAGGAGACATCTGTTAGCTCCAAAGACATGTATGATACTTTGATGCCTCTTTTTACAGGTGGACAGGCTAGTGCTGGTCCTAATGAGGCAACTTCTCAGCCTTTGCAGGTTTCATATGATGATGCAGATCATTCCATTTCTGATGCAGATTTACATGATGCACTTGTTGATGAGAGAGCTGATATTGAACAGGCAAAAACTATGCCAAAATGGCTGGTGCAGACTTTGCGTGACAGCAAATTAGATGCACCTTTGTCATATCGTACTCGTTCAGGCTCTCATAGTACCTCCTTTGCATCAGATTGCTATGCTATGGCTTCATCTAGTCTCTGTGATGAGAATGAGCCTGTTTCTTTTGATGAAGCACAAAATTCAGAAAATTGGATGGCTGCTATGCAATCTGAATATGATGCTATAATGAAGAATGGTACATGGTCTTTATGTGACTTGCCTCCTGGCAAGAAGGCCATTGGCACTAAGTGGGTATACAAGCTGAAGCGTAAACCTGATGGTACAGTTGACAGGTATAAGGCTAGGCTTGTTGCAAAGGGTTATGCGCAGGAAAGAGGCATTGATTTTGATGAGACCTTTGCACCTACATGCCGTATGACTGCTGTTCGGAGCATTTGTGCACTTGCAGCCCATCATGGTTGGAATGTACATCAGTTGGACATTAAAACAGCATTTCTGAATGGTGACTTGCATGAAGAAGTGTATGTTTTTCAGCCCCGTGGCTTTGTGCAGAAAGGGCATGAAAACCAGGTGTGCAGGTTAAAGAAGGCGTTATATGGTTTAAAGCAAGCACCACGTGCTTGGTATGAGAAGATACATGCCTATCTGATTGCACATGGTTTTGAGAACAGTCCAACTGAAAGCACCTTATATGTTAAGCGTGCTAATGATGTGCTTCTGATCATTGTTGTCTATGTAGATGACATGCTGCTCACTGGTCCTCTTGAGAAGCATATTGCTGATTTCAAGGCTGATTTGCATGCCTCATTTGAGATGTCTGATTTGGGGCATTTGCATCACTATTTGGGCATTCAGTTTATGCAAGTTGATGGTGGAATGGCTTTGTGTCAAACGAAATATATTGACACATTATTGCAGCGTTTTGGCCTTGAAGATTGTAAGCCTATTGCCACTCCTATGGAGACAGGTTTACGATTGAGTCTTCATGATGCTGGAGATGCATTTGATGCTGTTCTCTATCAGCAGGCTGTTGGATGCTTGATTTACTTATGCATTACTCGGCCAGATATTCAGTTTGCTGTCTCACAGATGAGCAGGTTTATGCATTGCCCAAGAGTCACGCATTGGAAAGCGGTTAAGCGCATCTTTCGCTACTTGAGT